>OX457024.1:21243812-21542799 GCA_949752745.1 Protula sp. h YS-2021
TCAAAAAGATATGATACGTACATGTTGAACCAAAACATGACAAATAAGAACAGGATTTTCAAACAGACTTTTAAAACCTTAAGCCTTTTTGCCGAATCTTTCATTTATTATGCATGTTCCCCCATTTGTGTGGTTTGTATATAAATATATGAAACGGTATAAATTTTTTATTCACTTGCTATCAGGATCTTATCGGAGTTCACAGTATGCTTTTCCACAACACAAGACAAATTACTCTAGAACTTATCTCAATACTTTATAAGTATAACCTTACACATTTATATGCTTGTACTTGACAAATATTGGTAAACCTATAAATGTGTAGTAAATGTTTTATTTGCGGGAAATTTTCGTGAAGTAGTAATGTCCAATAATATAATACTTTAATTTTGATTCATTTGGTCATGTCTTTGGAAAGAAGTCAGGTGTGTTTTCGGAAACTAGATCGAATTATTAAATCATTGAGTAAAACACACACAACCGCAACGGGTGCAAACCCTTTCGAGCTTTCTATGGGTGATAAATCTAAAAGCTTTTGTTGTAGCCATTCACTTTTGTTGTAGTCAATATCCAATGTCTCTGGGTCTCTAGCCAATTTTGCCGAACTGAACAACATTCATTTTTTTTCTTTTTATGTTGCAGTGTGTATGATGGAAAGTCAGAAATGGCTTGCAAATAGCTGTCTCTCTCACACTTTCAGAGATAAACAATTTTTACAAAAATATTAGGCCAATTTAGGTAATTTAAGTCCAAAGCACTATCTATAATCGTTTCTTACACTGAAACTTAAACAACATTGTCCAAATTTAAAATTTGCCACATAGAAAAACATTCAAAATTGTATTTTATGCTACAGCGCGTATGATAGAGATTTCTAAAATGATATTCAAATCGCCATTACTGTATATCTTTCAAATAAACCAGATTGTTTATCAAAATTTGGCAAAATTAAACAATTTTGGAGAAATCTGTAAATTTATGCAACTCTCAAGTTTATATTTGTATCGCAACGTCCTAAACAGACGACAGCGAGTTAAAAGATGAGGTTTATTGGGAGGCTGCAAATTAAGCTTTGGGTCTTTCACTAACCAAACTTACACCGAAAATTCATTATGGGAAATTAATAATAATGTACTTTGTTTACTTATTTCTACAAAATATATTTATTGTCTAAACATTTTTTGTAAAAGTCGCATTGTAAAATTTGTAAACCATTTCGTGTTTATTCAGAAATAATTTAAGTCGTATATTTTTCTTCACAGTAGTGCAGTAGAATCATGGATAGTCCTGTGCCTTTCCTTGAAGTGGATGGGGATGGCAAATGGTTTGTGTCTCCAAAAGCAAAAGCAATACTGAGAAACATGTCCACTCCACTATCATCCATTGCCATAGTGGGTATGTCATAAAGACGATTGCAATTTTATCTCACAGAGTAATTTCCCCAGCATTTATTCGGTTAACTTTGTCTTTTAAAGTGTTCATTTTGCTTTTGAATACAAATATACTATACTTTATAATATATTTTATAATATCTATCTTGATATCCTCTCCCTATGAAATCTACATTATAAATCTGATTCTTATTCCTAAGAAAAAAATACTGAGAAATTATATTTTGAGTGATGGTGTGTCGGAGAATGAGAAATACAGTAAGTATGTTTCTTGAGTTAGCATCGAGGTCTGCACACCAAAACCTGTTACATTCCAAGAGTGTCAAATCGCAAAATATAGGCATCAGAAATATATCCCTTGGTGCATGGATACCCAGAGAAATAAGTGAATTATCAAGTGAACTCTTGGAAGTGGTGGTATTAAATGAAAACGAAATGTTAGAATTTGAAGAGTAGAGACTAGGGTGACGTTCAGTGACAATTGTTTGCACATATATATATATATATATATATATATATATATATATATATATATATATATATATATATATATGCAGTTTTGCAAAAGAATTTCGCTATGTCTTGATAAATTAATATCTACAAGTGTATACCAGTGAGTAACATTGCGTTTATCCTCTTCGCATTATTTGTCAGTTCATTATTGACAAAGAGATATCATATATGGTCACCAAATTCTAATTGCTTTGAGGGGTCACCCGAACATCAGTTTTCGTCAAAATGCAGTGAAATAATTAGGTAGGATCAGGTTCATAATTCATGCAAGAACCACCGTTAGTGTAGAAGGCATTCTGCACTGACCTTGTATGAGCTTGTCAGGCCCCTAAAAAACTTTCAGATCAAATTACCACTCATATGACGTTGAGAAATCATGAATACTCGCCAAAATCTAATCACTTTGAGTGATCAAATAAACATCGCGTCTCTTTAAAATCCGGTGTCATCCTTTTCGCAGTCATACGACCCACAAGAACAAACCTTAGGCGGTATGGGTCGGCGGTGACATTGAATTATGAATTGTTCCTGATATAACCTACCATTTCAACAGGTGTGACCACTCACTACCTTTCAACAGGTATGACCACTCATCATCGATATGACCACTCACCACCTTGCCAGAATCGTCTTTATAGAGTGGTGGTCGTCCTTTGCAATAGAGCCGAATGTAAATATTTGAAAGGCAGCTAAAATAATTAGATCAAGGTTACTAAAATCCGTTCCTGGCTTTGGTGAAATCGTGCTTATGAGCGAGGTTATTGAAACGAGGTCATTGAGTACTACAAATGAAACAACTCCAGTTAATTTCAATATCATGTTAATTTAACGGTTTCTGGTGTAAGGAACCAGATGTAAAATGGCTGCTGTTGACATCAAACATCTGTTCTTCTACCAACCCGGCAAAAGGGCTGAGATATATCCATAATCCAGTTTGTTCAGGTTATTGCAAACTAAAGATAACGCTTTGAATTGGACATGTTGCTTTATCAGATAAACAGGACTATTTTTGTAAACGGAGTTACAGTGGTGGAGACGTGATATAAATAATACACTTTGCAGGTAGCACTGTACTAGCATCTAGTCTGTCCTCTTAATCCAAGAAATATAAAAAAGTACTAAAATGTGAAGTACTATCACAGTTTTCTAAAGAGGACGGAAGAAGGGTAAAAATCTCGGGAATTGGTGTAATGTTTAAGTGATTTCGTGCAATGAGTACGACCTATATTTGTCTGAATTGTGGCTTACACAAGGAAATACTTGACTTTTCAAGTTGTTTGAAAACTTTTTTTAAATTATTTTTTAGATACGGTTTTTTGAAAGACATAATTGTAACAATTTGCAACAGCATAATGATACAAGCAATAACTAAAGTGTTTATTTTTAAATTAATATTTCAGGTAAGTATCGCACAGGAAAATCGTATCTAATGAATAGACTAGCGGGTCGGACTTCGGGATTTGCTCTTGGCTCAACGATACAATCAAAAACAAAGGGGATCTGGATGTGGATACGAAAGCACCCAAAGGTATGTTTGCTGAAGTTATACCAACAGATATGGTAATAGCAGCTCTTCTGAAATGCAGAAACGCTGTTGTAAGTTTCTATTTTGGTTATTTTTTAATTAATTCATGTAAATCCATTAATTGCACTGTTAAGATTAAATTCCGTTTGCTTCGTAATTAGTTTTTTATACAGTAATGTATTCTTAAATAGAACACTACACGATAAAAAGAAAAATCACATTTCTTGAATATCTTGTTTTGTAAAAAGATATTCAAGAAATGTGCTTTTTTACTCTTCCCGATTCCTCACCTCCAAGATGTCAAGTGATAAAAATATTAAATATGAATCATAACAGCTAACTGATCTTCATAAGCGAGGCTCATGTTTGTCAGAACTTGTGTAAAACTTCTTCACAAATAACTATGAATATTTACAGACTTAATATATTCGTCCATTTTCAACTTTACAATGAATTGTTTGTTTAGTATCCGGATGTATCGCTGGTTTTACTGGATACAGAAGGGTTAAAAGATGCAGAAAAGGGCGATGAAACACATGACATGCAGATCTTTACTTTTGCATTACTCTTAAGCAGCTGCTTTGTTTTCAACAGCACAGGAACTATTGACAATGCTTTCATTCAAGAACTGCAGTATCTTTTTCCTTTGTCAATAACCGCTGACGAAACAAAAAATAAGTACTGGGAAATTTAATTCATTAATAATTGCATTCTATATTGTTCCTTGAGAGTAAAATGAAGGTACTATCTTTAGCACTCGGTTCTGAACGGTATTTTTAACCTATAGATATTCATGATCTCTTGTATCCAATAAGAAAGCAGCTCATAGCTTCTTTTTTTCAAGGCGTTGATTCAAGTTTTGTTTGATAACATTGTTGCGGAAGGAAAGAACATCAGGAACAATAGTGGTTGGGCTGAAAATAGAATATATTTTCTCGAACCCCTGCATTATTTCAGAGTATTCAGGGAGATAAGCTATATTTGTGCAGTAATACGGCTAAAGTAAACCTGAGTAACTCTGGATTGTTAAATTCATTGTCCTCTTTTTTAGTATATTTTCTTTAGCCGCTACGTTTTTGAGCTTAATGCCTTAATAATATTAAGGATGGTATCAGAACTGACCGAGTTTATTAAAACTAAAAACACAAATGAACGCGAAACTGGAGTGTATTACGCAACCTACTTTCCATGTTTGGTTGTGGTAGTGCGAGACTTCTTCTTAGAGTTGAAGAAAGAAGACCGAGAGGTATGCAATTACAGGTGTTGGTGAACTGTATCTCAGCACCTACATATAGCAACCATAAGCAATGTTTGTGCTATGTGATTCAAAATTCTGAACATTTATATTATAACTTCGTACAACGTAACTGAAACAAGATATATGCAATATGCAAGATACATACACTTGCAGATCACATCTGATGAATACCTCGAAAATTCATTGATGTTGAGAGAAAACGCTTACTCAAGGAGAGATCGTGAATACAATGCACCTCGTCAATGTATCAAACTGTATTTTAAAAACAGACGATGTTTTACTTTACCTAAACCGGTTGAGAATGAACAGGATCTTAGGTAAGAAATAATAGCCATCTAGAATATTTTTACTCCATTTAGTTCCAGAGCAAATTCGCAGATAAATGCAAATTCCCAAAATTTTCCATACAGCAAAGAAATTATATCATTTTAGTTGCCTTATTTTTATGCTAAATATTTTTTCAAAATTACCTCACTGTTATTCGTCGATCCGTGTGGCAGTAATATTACATAAACAATATTTTACATTTGGGAACGAGTCCAAAGGAAATGTTGAATTGCTAGAAATTCGGAAAGATTTGTATTCTTTTGTTTTTTTTTCACAAAGAATTTTTTATTGACTTACTTTTTCAACTGTCGATTTTGTATTCTGACACTTTTAATGTTAAGTTTACGTTTATCTGATTAAGGAAGTTTCAAATTACAAAGAATTGAATGCACTGAAAAGCTCCTAAAACTCCCTGCAACCTTTTTCATAATGCAGTTCCAAAAATTTTCCCATGAACCACAACTACCAAAAAGGTAGTACATAAGAAGAGTGCACAAGAAATCAATAGCCTTCAGCATTTTTCGATGATCCTACAGCTATCTGATGAGTTTTTTATTGCCTATTCATTATTGCACCGCAGATGTTGATTATACACCGCGGAATGTGTACTAGGACACAGCATTCTAAGCCTATGCTTCCTCGAGTTTAACAGCAACTGGCATCGTGACATTACAAATAACATAGGTCTAAATGGCATGCTTATTTTCAATTCTTTAGTGTCGAAATTACAAGCTTCAAAGTTTAATTTTCGCTACTCAATAAGAAAATGGTCTAGTTGTTATTGTATCAGAGCCTTTTGGAATTATTCGCTTTGTGTTTGCAAACAAACACCACATTAACATTAGAATTACCTAAAAACTTGGACGATTATATAAATTACGAATGCACTGCTCATAGAAAATGCGTCAGTGATTAAGTGTAGCGTTTGTCTGTAGCCCATTTTATTGTGATACCTTTCAATGTTTAAGGAAACGCCATTGCACTAATTTTTACATTTCCGTTATATGATCACATTTTCACACATTTTGATCTACTGTGAAAATTTTTAATTTTATATTTTGTGCTCATGTCTGAAACTTTCAAAATTCTTAGATCTTGCAAATACTTGCAAAACCTGCTTAATATCTAATACGTTGATCTAGTAATAACTTTGTTGCTTCGTATATTTTCGATATTTGGGTTTACGACATACACATTCACACACATATATATGAATTTTTGGGCAATTTTGACTGGAAGTCAATATTTAAGGTATACAATCACGCGTAAAATAAAAAGAATAGATAATATTTGTATATTCAATATTAGTTGTAAAGTCAAAATTTAAAGGCGGTCACGATAATGCCTATTTTATACAATATGTAATATATAAAAGAGAAAAAATAATGAAACTAAAAATCTATCAAATGTGCAAATAATATTTCGATAATAATTCCGTACAACATCAAAATTTTATGTCTTCAACAAATTTATTACAAGTAGCACCGAAGTCAGAATTATCGAGACCGGCTTTTTGTCCCGATAATTTCGCGGTCCCGACAATGCCTTTTTTAAAGGACAATGCCTAAATAAAAGATCAGAAGCAATTCTATCTAATGCGAGGCACATTCATGAATTGAAGCAGGTATTTCTTATTCTTGGAATGATACTGTCATCTCACAGTTCGTCGTATATTTACGTGATATCAGTATTATCCTTCGTAGCTAATACCTAAATTTTATGCTCTCTCTATGACTGATTATCTATATGGGAAGAAAAGAATCTGCAGAACTCCTGTATATCTTGTATCGTTAGCTTTAAGATATGTCGCAAATGCCAATAACCAGTCAGAATGACTGTCTATGATATGCATGTCCTTTGGTTGCACTAAACATCAGAAACATATCTAGGTATTTTACGACGTGATATACACTTGAAGTCCGATCGTTACCATAGAGTGGTCTTAGCGGACAGTTCGCAATGAAACCTATTGCATTAGCACATGCTGATTTTGCTAATCTAAGAAGGCCCTTACAGCGTCCGAATACAGCCAACATGATACAATTTAGGATAAAGCAAAACACAGCTTCATAACTCAAAGTTTAAAAAATGTGGTAATTGAAACGGCTTTCTTTAAGTAATCCTCATTTTGATTAACAAATAGAGTACGGAGAAGTGGCTAGACACCATAATTGCTAATTATACTTTGCGCCATTGGACCACAATATCGTGGTTGGATATGGAGGTTGTGACTTTTTCTATGTTTCTTATCCTTTACAGACCTGTCTCGTTAGACAATGTGAAGATTTCGACACTATCCTCTGTCACTGCCACTAGTTATATTATTGATAGACGTAAAAAACAACTGGCATAAGTGAAGATATTGAAGAACAAACTAGGCAGCATTTTCAATTCCAATCAATCGCAATTTTCTATTCTTTTTAAGATTCAAGATAAACAGATGTACAAAAAAATTTGTCAGAAGTATGTGTATTTTGAAAAAATAGCGGAGCAGAAAGGTGATCATCTGACAGATTTTAGCACTGCGTGCTTTGGTCTTATCCTGTACCCTAAACGAGAGTGAATCATATTACAGTTTGCAAATATGCATGGCATCAGAATGTCCAATGTAAAAATATACCAGGTTCTTTTGTGATCAAGTGTTAAAGTATCTTTTGACTTTTGATTATATTCATATTATTCTACGCATAAAGTAATAGGTTTTCAAACAAGCTATTTTTTCAGAAATCTTGACGATCCAGAGGTTCAGTCCCGAATTTTACCCAAGTTTAATACTTATGCGGACGGAGCAATAGACGCAATATTTTCTGAAGCCAAACAGATGTCTATTGATGGTAACATTATTCGAGGCTCTGGTAAGTGTCTCTTTTAATTGTAGTTATTTAAAATTGCAACCATTTCTCAGAATTTCATGATATTAAATCACCAATGCTAAAAGGAGGCCTTGAAATAAAAATAACTTTGGAGAACAGAAAAATTCGATCATCAATTCCTTTCAGAAGCTATAACTTTCAAAAGTAACATGTCATATACTAATAAAGCACTATTTGTTAAAGTGATGATGTGTATACAAGTTAGGTTTCATGTTTTTAAACTTAAACTCACCATAAAATTCGTGAAAACAGTCAATAACCCGTTTCAGATTCTTGCATTTTTAAATTAAATATTGTTATTAGTATTGTGTATCAATATGAGGGGCAAGGTCTTTAATCGGTCTGAGGAGTTCCGAAGACCTTTGGTAGGTGCAGAAGTGAGAACTTCTAATGATGATGCTTCGTTTTCCATTAGCTCAAAGCATAAAAATTTCTTTTCGCTGAGCAGCAGCATGTGTAAGTGATGACTTGATTGTTTTGCATGAATATTTTACGCAGGGTTCCTGGAACTAGCAGAGCAGTATACAACTGCTTTCAATAACGGAACTTTGCCTTGTATTGAATCTGCCGTTGACACAATGATAGAAAGAGAATGTAATGCAGCGTGTGATAAAGCCCTTGAGCAATATACCGAAGTAATCAATTTGCAATTTCGTTTTTGTATGTTGTTGTTGTATGATTAGGGTATTGATGGTGTTGTCTCGAGCACTGTAGGTTTATGATAATCTGTACATAGTTCCAAACACTTATGGTGTAAGATTAACTGTTTCAAACACGAATAAAAGCATGGCTAGTGTCCGTTTCATAACATACACTTTTAGCTGGAGTTGTGGATGAGTAATATGGTTGCTCTGCATTTTGTGCAGCGCCGACTCAGTGCAAGATGTAATTTTACACACTAAAATTGCTTAAGAGTTCTTAGATACAGTTCATTACAAAGATAATAATGCATGTCAATCTTTTTCAAGGGTTTTCGGAAAATGTGGAACCGAACGCCAAATTTACAGTATAAAATCGAACATACTTGATTTACTTTCTCGACTGAGTAAAATTATTTTATTATATATTTTTCCGATAGCCAATGACTTAAGCTGTTGAGAAGAACTTACCACTGCGTGTGCAACAGCTTCAAAAAATATTTACACTGAACACTCCGGACAGGCGGCGGAAAATAGCAAAATCCATCTAAAACCATATAATAACCACCATTCTCGTAACGCAGTCTTTAAAATGAATGGCCAGTAAGGAAACCCTTATACGATCTATTTAATTTATCCAACATATTAACAATAACTTGTTACAGTCCCTCTAACATTATAACTGAAAACAGTGTTGATCTTTCTGTTTTACACACGGTTGTGCTTCCTTGGACTATCAGTGAAATTCGTTTGGCAGTAGTACTGCACTGGTAAAGGACATAACAAATACTGACCTAGTTATGACCTCACTGAATACTGCATTACTAGGCATGCGATGACGCATCAGTTTATCACTGATTGACAGTGCGACACGCCTCATAGCAAGTTACTCATTAAACGCCAAGTATACAGAACAGACTAACGTAATTACATAATGTGTTCAGTAAATGAAAGACGAAAAATTCTTCTCATAATATTTTATTTTTTCAAATAGCAAATGACTCAAGCCGTTGAGGGGAACTTGCCACTTGGCGTAAAACAGCTACAGGCAATTCACACTGAACATTACAACAAGGCATGCGACTTTTACAGAAATAACTCTCACTTCGACAAAACCGGTAAATATGTCTCCAAACTTCAGGTAAGCAATTTGTTTATTTATTTTTAATTTGGATTTATCAAGATCATGCTTTTATAATATCATAAAACTACAAATGTGCGAAGCATTATTAAATAATGTGCAATTTTAAAAGCAAAATTGCCCTGAGACATTGCCCAATGTGGTACTCAAAGATAATGTATTATTTCGTGGCTTTTAGAAAGATCTGGAGATGAAATATCAAGAATGGGGTATCACAAACGCAGATATATCTACTGAAAAGAGCCGTCGAGCAGTCGAAGAGTGTTTTTCAGAACTTTCAAGAGACCTAGATAATGCTGTCTTCACCAGGAAAGGTTAAACCATTTCCACATTGCAATATCTTACAGAAGCCTTCTTTTAGTTCACATAATACAAGCTGCATATTTAAGAAAATATTTGGATAAATTAACAATTGCAAAACACCAACTGTCCAATATTTTCCTTTCGCTTTCTTTGGTGTTTAATACTTATAAGCACCAGGTTTTTATCAATTGGTTGTAAATTATACTGTCACTTTTTAAAGGTTACCAAAATTTGCTATTCCCTGACAGATGGTGTAGTCCATCGTTTAACTAGTGCAATTGGAGCAAACATCATTCCCCTACTTACCTTACTAAATCGGGATCTTGAAATTTTCATGTCAAAAATCTAACAAAATGAGTGACTGAAAGTGCGACTTGGTTTATTGTGATTCATATATTTAATTAATAGGTCATAGCCAGGCCTTAGTTGTGATATTTGCGCTCAATATTATGTTTACAGGTGGATATGAGGACTATAAAAGGAAAAGGAACAACGCCGAAGCAAACTACAAACGTTATAAAAATTTGGGACCAAAGGCGGATGAGATACTGCATTACCAGTTGGAGAAACTACAAGACACAGAACGTACTATTCTTGCAGCCGATGGGGTAATCATATTATGATATAATTGGATGATTAACATGTTTTTATTTCTATTTAATTACACATTCCAGAGTATTCCTTTTGCATTAAATGGCTCATCAATTTACACACAAAATGGTAGAGAAAGTTAATGATTCCTTCAAAGTTTCCAGTGAATAGTTTTAACATGTTAATCGCTATGCATAAGTATCCCAATGATAATAAAAACATGCATGCGTAAAAGAAAAACACACATTTTTCAGTGAGTAATTGCTTAATAACTGTTTGACTAAATTTTTAGTAATAATTTTCTTTCTTTTTAAATATTATGCGGAAAAACACAATATTTAATAATAAAATACTTCATTTGCAGTAAAATTCGTTGCTTCTTTTATTTTCTTGAAACATTAAGATTGTTAGGTCAACCACCTTTTTCATTTTGTCAAAAAGAAAATTTTTGTCCAAAGGCACTTACTGAAAGCGAAAAGGAGACCAAACAAATGGCAGAAGAACTGGCCCGCAAGAAAGAAAAGGAAGAACTTCAAATAAAAGAAATGAATGAACTGAAGGGAAATGTGCGTTTCATACACAGCGGATGCGATCATTGAATACCAAGCTGAAATAATACTCTCGTAAAATTCATAACAAAATGAAATCATTCTAAAGTACTTTTAACTGTTATTTCTATTTGAAAGCTACGACGAATTTCTTTAATATCTGGTATTTTACAAATACAACCATAGCTTTCATTTTTTCTCACAATATACACTGCAAAGTAATATATATGTATTTTGCATTGATAAATGTTAATGTATAAAGTTAAATATCATATGCAACAATGCTTAAATCTGTTGACTAGCAAGAAAGGCAACAAAAGGAACACCGAGATATGATACAAAGATTAAAAGAAGACCATGAAGCAAAAAGCAATGCACAAGTGAAGGTTAATTTATTTCAAAACACCTTAACTAAGGAAACAAATATAACAATAAAACACTATATGCCATTCATACCACAGAACAATGTTACTGTTACTGTAAAATTGGTATTTCATTTTATAGCAATTGTTCAAGCTTTCTTTTTCAACTTTATTGTGGTCAAATTTTATAACCTGATGTGTTTGCAGGAGAATGAAGAATTGTTGACAAGGCGGAAGGAAGAATTTGAAAAATTACTGGACGGAAAGCTGTTTGAACAAGCGGAAGAACACAGAATGATCATAAGTAAAATGGAAGAAGATAGGTGTGGATGAATTTAAATCATATTATTCTTATTAAATGTGTGCCACCGCATTTTCTACTGTAAATAATTTTGTCATCCGTATTTCTTCTTTCCTTTAATCCGTATTTGCATTTGCTTGCTTACTGATTTCATTTAAAAAATGTGTTGCAAAACAGAAATATCAAACACATTAAAAACACAAATCGTCAACAAATATTACAATTATAATGAATGCTACGATGTTAAATAAAAAGGACAAAATGAATTATATGTAACAAAAAATTGATAAAAGCAAAACATATGTCAACTTGTCTAATATCGAATGCTACTTAAATTTGAATTATATGAAAACACAGCCCTATCCCGTATGTAATTGTGTTCTTATTAACTCAAATGTATTCAACATACAAAGAGCGAATTTTTATGAAAACAGCATTTATTTATAACCATTGTGCGATTTTTAAAAATTGGAGTAGCCATCCGTTATCTCATAAGACTGGTATTAAACATTTTTTCAATATAATATATACTATACAGTGTCAAAAAACACTGTATAGTATATAATTTTAAAATAGACTGACATCCAGTCTTTGGCGTTTAACTAAACCATTAGTTCTTCATAACAAAGCACATCTCAAAACAAGAAAAATAATAATAATAGATTTAATTTTCGGAATCAAAGATTAGAATTTTTGAAATTTAAATAAACACTTTATGATAGATTGCTTTGTGGTATTGTACATTGATGGGATGCAACAACTTTGTTGAAATATTTAATAGGAAGTAAAGAGGCCAAAATATGTGTCAGTATTAGCCAGGTGTCTAGATCACTCAGTTTATATATATTTGGAGTCGACTTCTTTGCCAAATAAAACAGCTTCTCTTTCCACCTCTTATGTTGCATATGTGTGGAACAACTGTATATATTCTCAAACAATTTAAACGAAGAATTGTTGCGAGTAAAATCAAGTGAAACGCATTAGAAGAATGTTACATATCCCATCACAAAATGCATTTTTACATTTAATTGAGCAAAACACTTACCGCTAACTTAGAAGAAATGCTGACACCCTTTGACTATTTACTAAGAAGTTGTTGCGCTTATTTTTTTATTTTTATTTCTATATTTAATCTCTCTCTCACTCTTTCTTTCTCTAACCTAACTGATCGGGGCATATGAATTGCACCGTAATGATGTTGCCGACTGTGGACAAAAGGCTACATTTTAAGAGACAAAATAGGGTCATTCCTTCTGCAAAAATGTGTGGCAGAATTTCTTGTATATGAACATAAATATTTTTTTCCAGTCTTTACCAAATAGTTTTCATGACAATACATATTTCATGACAAATTTGCCCAACAAGATATAGAATATCATCAATCGACGATATTGAAAGTCAAAACACGCAGAATTTAATTTTAGGGCAATTTCTAAGTCTGATTTGTCGTGTATAACTATATTAATTTCTTCCTCAAACCCATTATATATACGCATACTTAGAATAATATTTCATCATTATGCATAAGTTAAATAAAAATAACATAATGCTATTTTTCAGGAAGAATAGAGAATCTGCTTCAAATCCAGTCGTAGACATAATTAAAGCAGTTGGAGAAGTTGCTACTGGCATAGCACAAGTGTATATTGGTGCTAAATTTGGTCCTTTGGGGGTTGCATTGGGAGCCTTAGGTAAATACATATAGTTATAGTTTAGTTATTTGTAAGGATTTCGTATCGTTCAGAGAATTTTATAAATGTCTTTGAGAGACGTATTCAGATTCATCTGTATGTAAATTCTATCTTGTCTGGGACGTACTTTACCGTAAATCAGTTGCATGAGACAATTTAGTCACATTACCTCAACCCATATTTCCTCTGGGACACAATGAAAATTAAAAATCCTCCCTCAGCATTATATTGTTTGCTAAAATACAGATATAACACACGACATGCAATGTTAATAATGCCTGTTTAACTTTTCCTGCCCTGGCAGAAACATGAGCTTCGTCGTCATTTTTTTCTCGAAAAAATTGAAACTGACCAATGACTGTATGTAACTAATTAATATATGTAATGGAATTTAACAATTTTTGCAGCATTCAAAAACCCCAAAACACCTTGCTTATCTGGTCTCATTTTTACTCGAAATGCCACATCCAATTGGATCCAGTTATTAATTATATTTAACGAATTTCGTCTTGGTAATTTTCATTATGCTTAAATAGACCAACACTCAAATAGCCAAGTTCAGAATATTAATTTATCACAAGAAAAGCAAAAAATAGAGCGAATTGGTTTGGTGTAAACTTAACTTGTGTACCAATGAGCTTACAATACCTAAAGATTTTCAATTGCATTCTCCTCGGACTATTTTGTGTGAGTTAAAATCAGTTTATTCATGTCAATGCAAGATAAAGATTTAAAAAACATTACAAAATTAAAGAGCTGAACTAAAGAAATTTCATACTGGAGGCCAGAACAACCTTTACCTAAAAGTGCATAAGCGCAAGTCTTCCTTAATGCATTAATTATTTCTACAGCTATAACAAACTTCAAAAATTTTCAAATTTTAAGTCTTACACTAGTTTTTAGACTAAAACTGAAATAAAATTTTATATATGACGAGTTGGATAAAACATTTATAATCTAACCCGTCTATTTTGTAACATATGATAGCACTCTGACATATGATAGCAACAATCCATTGTGATTCTAAGAATGCCTTCAATGACAGGTTCGAAATTCAAAATAAAAAGAGTCTGCTTTGCTTTTTTACATGGCTAAAATTAGTGTCTTCTAAAAATAAATTAATTCAGCATTGTGCGGCTGTATGATTTCATTACTACGTAATAAAATAATTTGAACATGAAACTGCTCAGAATATAAACGAGAGAAACACTACGGCCATCAAACTTTGAGCAGAAATGTAACGTAATGTTTACACCTCTCTTTGTAACTTATCAAACGTTCCTTATTTAGGGAATAAAAAATTACTCGAATTCTCAACGCCTATTGAAGGAAGAGGACGAAAGGAAAATAAAGAATTGTAGGAAGAACACCCATGGAAAAATCGCGTCATGCTGAACAGGCAAGTAGACACATAGAGTATACACACATGCAGTTGATTGTTTGTCATCAACACAAACATACGTATCCTCGAGCTTCCAGTTTTATCATTTATCTGACATTCTATTTAAAAATTTAGATATTTTTGTTTATTATATACAAAAGCATACAACAACAAAATTATGGCTATGTTTTCTTTTCTTTACAGTCTCCAATCAAAGCCCAAATACAGATGAAGGATTTATTCGAAGTTCGTTCAATAAATCTGACAGTACGCTTCGAAAATACGAAATTGGCACATATAAAAACTCAAATCATATATTGCATTAAGGTTGATCCTTATTTCAGGTTTTTAAGGTAGCCACAATACTTTATTCATACAAGACTGTTTAATAAATAGAAATCTGTAAAAGCTAATAATAACTGTAGTAGAAGGGACTATTCTTCAGGCTTTAAATGATTTGTCATTTGCTCACAGTTGCAAATAGACATTGTTTCCATGCAATATTATACAATGTGCTGTTTGTTTCCCCTCAATTTAAAACGCAGTTTCTCATAAAGTGTTATGATTTTAGGTCCTAACTTGAAATATAGTCAAGATGTTAGTTAAACTGTGAGCTTTGAGTTTGGTGGAGTTTGTAGTTGAACATGCAACTTAATTATCATTTACGAATGAAATAAGCTAAAGCAAATTGTTATTGTTCTTCTGTCTTGTATGTTCATTTAGTGATTTTGTGAAATACACAGTTCTGTGTACCTGCTAGAATATGCCAACACTTTTCCTTCTTTATTTTGTTAAACACAGATTTATGCCATACATGCAGAAAAAAAACAAACATGTAAGCAACCCGTTATGTGAGTAGTTTAAAGACACTTCTTCCAGTTATCTGGACGGAAGAGTAGAAAATATCGAATTCAAGCCCTTTAGAAACGAAATATATCCCATGAATTTTCACAGAAAATATTAAAAGCGAGTTATGCACAGATAAACCAATTTGATTACAATTGAGGCTGATGTTGCCGCAGTGTTCAGCTAAAGCATTCTCCATTTTGCAGATAGACTTGGTAAAACCCCAAGTTATTTTTTGCGGATGAAATATTTAGCTTTGTTTACTATCGAGAGTTTCACGTTCCAATCACAATTTTCAAAGACTTTGTTAACGACGTTTTAAAACTTACAAGATATGTTTATTTCTTTTTAAGAAAGTTGTTTTGTTTCCTATGATTTCCAAATGTACAGGTGGCAAGTGTGACATTTGGGCTACTGGAATTGTCAGAGGTGAATCATTAGATCTGGTTTTCACGAAATCAAAGGAACGGTTTATTGCATAATAGTGAGTTATTATAATAATAGTGAGTTTTTGTTTACCGAGTTTCCAGATAACCTGCTCAAACCGGTTTGCAATGTGCGCATGCATGTATATAATTATTGATTGAAATTTTTAACTGAGGATTATTATAATTTCGACGTGCCCATATAGTGTCTCTGAAATTCCTATATATTGGCATATATGCCTAGCAATAATGCAACCTTAACTTGGTTTTAGAGGACTATTTAGGCACAGCGACAGCCCGTGGGAGTTTGCAAACCATAACAAACCCTTTGCAAACGGTTTGAAAACCATTTATGTATAATTTTTTTAATTGAATGAATTTTTCAAATTGAATGAAAGAATACATCAGAAATCTCGAGAAATCCTTTGCTGCCTGAAACAGATAAGACTTTCTATTTAGACTAGAATACAAAAAAATCTTATTTGAACTTATAAAAAATATCAGTTCCTATCTTTAAGCAACAATATGGTTGGCTTATTGCTGAACAAAGAACTTGTATGTCCTATCTCTTAGTATCTCTTATATACGTAAGTGCTAGTCAAAGCAGTCATTATGTTTCATTCTATTCTATATTAAATGCAAAAAAGAAATTATCACTTGTTACTGGGAAAGGAGGGATGCGATGTTCAGGGAAAGATAAATGAAAGTGATATTTTTGCAAAGCGTATTTTCGAATGTCAAAACTTTAAGGATATATATATATATATATATATATATATATATATATATATATATATATATATATATATATATATATATATATATATATATATATATATATATAAGGACCAAGTAAATCTGAAAAAGGGACCAAGTAAATCTGAAAAAAATTATTTTCAAGCACAAATTTAAAAAGGCCAAAAACATATAGATAGTTTTATAATTTTGTAATTTGAAATTTTACGTGATTCCGTTTCATTGTTCTTAACATATATTACTAATTTCCATTTTGAAAATAAAAGAGTACTCTGAAAGTGTATCCCAAAGACCTTGCACTCCAAATTTTAAAGACAACCGCTGCGACGACACATATGTACAGTGCATCCTGGGCTATATTGCTGGTTGTATGGGATCATTTTGCAACCAAGGCAAGTCTATGCATACACTCTAACCGCTTTAAAAACTTTGCTCTCTTAATTAATCATAACATTGGAAAGTGGAAATCTTGCAATTATCTTAGATTTAAGATATAAATTGCCTTGCATTATAGGTCATTTTGAGAAGGAATATATTTCTTTCACAGACAAGTCTAACCAACTTTAGGAAGTGCTGTTATAATCTAAAAAGTAAATAAATATTATATAAACACCATAAAGCTCTCCACGGTTTCGTTCATCAGTTTGTAACAGCAACACCTAGTTAAGACAGCTATAATTAAACTAAAATTGAAAAAAAGGAGAGACCTTTAGAAAGAAAGCTATCTTATCAGCATTTCACCTGAGAAAGTTATACGGTTATTACAGTGATGAATAAATGTAGCTTAACCAGAAGACCCCTTCAGTATATGTTCTGAGGTTTAACATCGTCATGGCAAATAAATTTACAACGTCAATTTCGGAAAACAAAATCCTCTTCCTCAGAAAACCCTGGTATGAACAAAATATTTGAAGTTTGTCTCTTTTATCGCTTTTAGCACAGATGTGTTTTATAGCTTTGAATTCTAAAGATCTCCCATGTGTACATAATTCACAGTTAATTACTTACATTGTAATTTTCCTGATTTTCAAAGTGTTTCTTCCTTCTCAATTTGAAGTTTTTCGATGCTGATCTTACTCATATCGATATATATGCTCCACCATTTGAGTGTGCAAAGTAATCAAAGTTAGTAATCCAGCCAGCTTTTGCAAAGTTCATTGCTGTGAATATAGTAAAAAAAAACACCACCATCATTGGTTAAGCTCGCCGCTGTGTCTCGAAGATCCCCAGAAACGGAAAATTCTAAAAATTAAGCAAGTTCTTATCACTTAGAAGCTTGCGATTGATTTAATGATTGTACGTATATTTTTACAGTGACCTTTTTGCAAGAGTAGCATGCGTTGCGTTCTGCACCGGTGTTAATGAAGCAGAAAGTACCATCGATAGACCATTCAAAATATCCACAAATATCCACAAGTCGCGTAGTGATGCTTTAATGGTGATTCATGGGCACTAGTTTTTAAATCATATCGCAACATGATTAAATACCTCAAAAAGTTATAGAAATGATTAAATATCGATAAAATATGTCACGCAGGGCTAAGAAGGAGTTGCTTCGTGCAACCCAAACCTTCCTCTCTTGAGGCAGGTTTGGACAGACAACAAAACCGAATACCATATACCATTTTGTTGCCGTCTACCAGCTCTCCTGGCATCTTCTACAAGCTTCTCCTCTTGACATCTAGCAAGTCTTCTTCTTCGAACCCGGTTCATTAGGTTAACAATGTCATTGGTATTAACATCCCTTGTAAGAAACATGAACTCACTGTCGAACTCAATATCGAAATGTTTTCTTTACATTGCATAGCAGTTTAGTTACAATGCTTACATTTGTCTTCAAATAATTTAAAGCTAAATCAAATTGTGAACATACACGCAGCGGTATCGACGGAAAGGGCAAACAGGTTAAATTGATGTAACGTCCCTTCAAAATAATTTAGATAATTTTAAAGTGAAGTTTCAACCATATGAGTATTGTTGACAAGCTCTTCATCATTGTCTATGGTTCCCCACCGACTGTTATTTACATAGTTTGATGTCATTTAATAAATTTGCTCGACTAGACCTCTATACTTTCGTCATTCAACAGCTATTAGCTCTTCATAATTTGAATCAATTAGATTGTCTATTGTTTGTTTTTGATGGTTATTAATCTTTGTACAGTTATCTAACAGCCACGAATTGATAGAAATTGATAATTCATGGCTTGAGCTTTGTAAACCACTTCTTGTTGAGAAGTTTCAAAGTTTTCGCAAGATCCTTGCGATAGAACGTCCACAGACGGGTGTCTTTTCAGCCTCTGGGTACATTTTTCTTGTAGACCTTTTTGGTTAAAGAGTACAAAAACTGCGTATCTTCAAAATGTTTAGTTTGGTTATTATCACTCATGCTATAATACTTACAGTTTCCTAATTATCAGTAAGCTCAAACTTTGCTTACACAGATTTTGTTAATTTTACAGTAATTGGTTTTGCAAGGTTGCCCATATCGATAGTTCATGAATTATAGGTTGAATTTTTTCTGCCTAGTCATTTTTACGTCATCTTGCTCGTCAATGTTCGTAATTTTTCGCCAATTCGTTTCATTTCCTTCCAACATCAAGGATATATATTTGAGTTTCGCTAACTTCATCTCACGTGGGTACTGAGTTGGCGATGCAAAAGAAAATTTACTTCACAGCGTTTATGTTTTCTTCTTTTCTTGTAATAAACGAGGTTTGACATGAGTTATAGTTCAAAAATGTGATTTGTTATATTTTGTGTATCTTTTAAATTTACTTATTTTCTTCTAAACTGCACTTTTAAATTTATTTTATTTTCTTCTAAACTGCACTTGTTCGTCTACGTTGCATTGAACTTGTCTTCCTTCATCTTAATAGTAGACTTTAAATTGTTTATCAGTTTAATTAGGCCATTGTTATTCGAATTGTTAGCTACATATTTGGATAGACGTGCAGTACGTGATATTTCTTCTTCCCATTTTTTTAATCGGAGCAATGTCAACTACTAATATCTTTCGCAGTCCGTTCCTGTCATTCGTTGCTGTGACCAACGATTAACATTAAAAGTTTTTTCACAGCGGTTTTCATAGTTTATTCCAAAATCACAGGTCTGTAAATATCTTTTTCAAACATAAAGCTGTAACACTTTATCCTAAGTTATATACCAAAATTTCTTCAGGGTCGTTGTTGAACTAATAGTTTCCCTTGGCAGGCTACTTGGTTATAATTGAAGGTTTATAGTTACACCGCTGCAGTCATAAATACTTAAGAGGTGTTTCCCAAGATCTTTATTTACGATAAGAATTATCCAACGTCCGTTAGACTGACATTCTTCCAGGTATTGAGCACACATACATTGGTTTTGTATTTCGTGTATTATAGTACTACTATCTTACGAGACGACTGAAGGTGCAACTTTTATTGCCATTTCTAATTATCCTAGAAGTTTAGTGCATCATTACAAAAGGACTGGGATTTCATTGGTTAATCAAATGTTAATTTTCTTGGATCATCTATTGTCGTTCCTCTTTTCATGACTTTTGTGCCTTCCAGTCCTTACCACCCACGATACGGTTGAGGTCTGCATGGGATTTGATCCAAATTGCTTTGTGAGTAAATTATTTTAATGTACTTTATTTGAGTACATTTGGATAAACATAAAGTAAGGACAAGTGACTTTTACAGAAACGTGACATCGTTAAAACGTTCTGATAAAGAGCCAAAGCTTCTACAGTGGTTATATCAGCCATTGTAAATGATGAAAATAAAGGCAGACCAATGGATAAGTGCGATACTGGTATGTACGAGATCAACAACAGTAAGACCTACGAAGCGATGGATGGAAGCACGTTATAGGAACCTGAGTATTCAAATGGGTAGCTGATGTATGAACCTATTAAAATAGAATAACAGGATAAGCAAGGTAAACGTGTCCATAGTTGAAAAATGCTACTTTGACTAGACTGAGAGCACATGGATAACGAACTTTAAATAATTCCAAATACATAATATATACAACTGAGCTTGCAACATACTTTTTATGCCTAAATTGTTGAATTTGGCACAATACATATACATTACATCGCTAGCTTTAAAATTTCTAGCCATCTAAAATGGATCAACCCACTTTTATTTGAAACAGTGTGAACGCTAGCAGGATACCCCTACGAGAAATTTTGTGTCTATTTTGTAATATCTCAGATGCAGCACTCTCCTGTATGACATAATGTGGTTGATAAACGCATATAAAACAAGCCTTAAGGTTCAGAAAATGACTTGCTACATGCTATTCTTTTGATCACTAAAGTCAAGCTCAATGTCCATATGACGAAATTAGCCGCAGTTATATAAAGCTAAAGTTTCCGACAAGGCAATCAACATATCGAACGTCTGCTTATATACTTGAATTATATCAACATGTACGTTGTCGCTGTGTAGCAAAAGTAGTCCCTTTTGTAAAGCTACAAATGATCCTACGATATTTTAAAATTAGTGTTTGTCTTATGTCTAGTCCGTACCAAAAAGATTTTAAGTTTAGTCATTTTCTTTAACCCCCCATACGTGTACCATGTTTCGGTTTCCTGTCACAGTATATCTAGATGGTTAAAAACCAACAACAAAAAAGCTTGAAAAACTAATTCGAAGTAAATATCAAGTGTAACTCTATGTTTTAAGGAAAATTTTCAACTTATTTAAATGTAAGAAGTAGTACAATAACGGCTGATAGTTTCTTTTTGGTTTGTTTTAAATTTAGAATGCTCAGCTTCTGGGGATCCTCGAGGCACACCGGCCAGCTTGAACAATGACGGTGGTAATTTTTGCATATATTCACAGCAGTGAACTTTACAAAAGCTGGCTTGATTACTAAATTTGACTACTTTGTCTACTCAACTGGTGAAACATATTTATCGATCTGAAGCAGTTTGGGATCAAAACGCTTTAAAATGAGAGGGAAAATACACTTTGAAACACATGAAAACTATAATGTAAGCAATTTACTGTCAATTATAATTCAAAGCTCGTTAAAACACAACTATGCAAATAACGATAAACCGATAAACATTTCAGATATATCATTGTTTTTAAAAGAAATTTGTCCAGTAAGTTTGTCCATGTTTCTAATAGAGCTGTTGTGTTTTCAGATGTAGTAAATAAATTTAATTACTATGAAGATATTAAACACCAGCACAAATAAATACTAAAAGGATCTTTAGAGCTTCAAATGCACCTAATTTTCATCCTTAGTTGTGAATATGTCTTACGTTAAATGTTAAATTCATTAATTTGTTACTTTTGGTGCAGTTTTATTGCAATATCCTTCATCTTTGGCATCATTTTGCCCTTCCAAGGAATACAGAGTTCAATACCAAGATCAAATTCAAGTGGGTGTTGGTGACATGGTAGGTGTCCATTTCCAACAAAATACAGGAACATTGAAATATGAAAGATCAGATTTGCAACATACACAAGGTATCGACCCTTCTCAACTTTCTGACACTTACGTTAAAGGTGCATTTGATAGGACTGGTAGCTGGGAAAACGACCATGAAATTACCTTCGATGGCGTGTCACAGAAAAAGGAATAGCGCTTCGCGTGTTTGTAGATCGTAAGTGATACTTTATTGTTACGCATTTTCAATAAAGTTTCGCTTGATATTTAACATAACTGATTTATTGTGTAATAATTATTACATCCTTAATTACCACATATGAATAACTTAAAATACCAAAACAGTTTAATACAATAAGAGAGAATGATTTAGAATAGAACTCAAGTATTTTCACATCTATACAGAAACGAAAAACACACTCTCACTTTCTTTATTTATGTTCTGTATCTCAATATATTTTATTCTGTACCGCACTACACTCCAAAACACTCACTTTGGGGGTCATATCGCCCTTCTTTGTGAGACACTTTATCCGTTTATCACTTTAAAACAGCATTCTCGTTCCAGTAACTACAATTAACAAAACCGGGGCTTCCATCATTGAGAACGAATTCTACTTCTAAACTTCCCAGACAATCTTTCACAGACAATCTTTCACTTCTAATACCAAAAATTTAAATAGCAGTAATTGACAATTGATGATTTTATGCCCGCAAGTCCTACATAGGTAAATCCTGAGTTTGTAAAGCAAAAATATATGCAATGCAATATCTAGAAAGATTTGTCATATATTGCATTGTTTTTTAAATGTCTTACAAAATAACTTCTTAAAATATAACAATTAAAACCTGTTTAATGAAAGAGCTGGTATTAAATGAGTCTTAATCAAGTCTTCTAAATATCTGTCAAGTATATTATTAAACATAAGGTGTCCAAAAAACATTTAATTAATTTTATTTCGGTACCTTTATTAAGGTTGCAGTATATGCAGTTCAAGATATACTACTAGTTCTATTTGTGTACTGATATCAGAAATAACAAATTCATACCTTGTCAATACATTAAACAAAAACGATTGCTCTGAAAGTGTTTGTGGAAGACCATGTCCATCAAGCTGTAAAGACAGTCGCTGTGAAAACACATCTGCACAGTGCATCCTCGGCTGCAGCGCAGGTTATATGGGATCATTTTGCGACCAAGGTAAGTCTTTATGTGTAATCATCCCTGTTTTTTAGTTTTTCATCAATCATAGATAGCCAAGTATTTATTGGTCGTAATATGGTGGACTATTTCTTTCTGTAAATAATCCAAAACTACCACAAAATACATGAAAACAAAAACAAGAAACCGAAACATTTCAATGCAATTTCAATGAGGAAATTTTAGCAAAGCTGCGGTTACCGCATAATATAATTTTTCACAATACAATCAAACATCTCTCTATTAATTTGGAGAACCCCTGCCCTAGGTGCCTCGAACAGACCACAATAATTTACCAAGACCGTTAGTAAATCTAATCAGTTGAATATCTGTTAAGCACAACAACATTTAATTAAATTAAGCCATTGAATACAACATCAACATTGGTTACAACTGGTTGCAGGTTCTATCAGTAAGTTACATATATGTAGTTCCACATTGCGCAGGCAAGAGATTTATATTTTACCATTGTAATGGCTCAAACATAATACTCAGACTTTCTGTTCCTTCTGAGGTCTATGGTCAACAGTACCATTTGCTAAATATTTAATCAGAGACCGTGGAACTCATCGATGTTAGAGCTATCACAACTTTTCGTCCCTCCTAATATCAATATTTCCATGCTGATTTCTCTAGGCCTTTCTACCATAAAGGCTTTGCCAAACAAAGATAAGAAAGGTCCTTTCTTCTAAAGCGCGATTTTTTAATTCACATGTGAGTAAAAAAAATTATGACATTTAAAATTAGTTATTGTTCAAAACTACTTCAAGCAAGTTTTAGTTAGATTTGTATTTGTAACTCCAGTCATATAACGAACAGTAAATGCTTTTAGATTTACACAACTTGAGCGTTTTACACTAACAAGTTACTTGTACAATAACATTTAGATTATGCACATAAATTTGTTTCTAGAATAGGGTCCTGGAAGTTATTGGGAGAACTGTAACATTCAGTGTTCAGAGCATTGTACCAGCAACAGTTCCTGCGACAGGTACAATGGAGAGTGTATGCCAGGAGGCTGTGATTCTGGTTACCTTGGAACGCGATGTGACACTGGTAAATAAATTTGGCAAAATTTCCTAGTTTTTTCTTAAGCAGGAAAAAGGACCAACCATTCTATAAGTCATATGAATTCTTGCAACATTTTTTAACATTAGTTCAAACATAAATTGTTGCAATATGAAACATGCCCAGTACTCATTAATAAATCGAAAAGTGAAATACTTTTTATTCTATAAGAACTTTAGAGTGTTTGGTTACCGTGGCAGGCGATGTGATATTCGTAAGTAAACTTTATCATACCCATCGATTGTTTTTAGTATTCAAATCTAAAAAATATGACTAATCAAAGGAAACCTTGAAATGTTTATTATAATGAGTAAGAATCCCAAGGAATAATATTGGTAAAATGCAACAAACAGCTCAAGGAACAGATGTTGTAACATTTATTAAAAACTTTTCTAAAACCAGAAAATTCTTTAAAAATATATCATTGAATCGCATGGAATGCTTTTTCAATGTTTTATTGAGACGAAATTGTTGATTCGAACTTAAGTACAATAAAATGCACACACTTTTGAAGCCTATTTTTTACAAAATCTTAATATTAAGTTTTGTGATTATATTTTTTCAAATTCTAACTGTCTTATTTGCAACAATTATTACTCTTTCGTTATCATCTTTTGCTCATTTACAGTTTCTTTCCTTTAGTATAATATGCCGCTGATAAAACTACCTTTTATGTTTATTTTATTTATATTTTAGATATTACGTATATGTATGATATATATTCAAACATCATGGCAAATTTTTATAAGTATCACAAAATTGTTTATAGAATGTGAAGCTGGGTCGTTTGGAACGAATTGTGCAAGCCAATGCTCAGCATATTGTGCTAGTAATGACACATGCGACCGATTCAATGGAGACTGGGCAACATTAGGCTGTGTCACAGATTTTCAAGGAAGTCGGTGCGATACAGGAACATTGTGCATAGTAACAGTAATCGGTATTTCCTCCATATAGTTCTCAAAACCGTGGGCAAGCTCCTTTTAACAAGCTGAGTCTGGGCCAAGCGATGACTTGGAAACTATAGGCAGGGATTTGTTTCCCTATGATTATGACGTCAGATAAAATTCACGTCCCTGTATAATTTCATTATTTCTGGAGACATGATTTTCTTGGTGCTGCATGTAACATTTATTCAGAAAAGCAATACTTTAACGATAACACTCGATAAAATCGGCAATAACTTAAGGTAATGATAATATATGATGCTTTAATTCTCAAAAAAATATACAAAATGACGGCTGATTATCACTCATGTCCTAACTTTCCTAAATTATACATTAAAGGGTATTCAAAAAGTTGAATTAAACTCATATCTCATGGCATGGGCGCAAATCAAATTTTGCAGCACTCTGCAACGTTGCACCCCCGTTTTCAATCCACACATCGCCATGAATGGAATAGACTGCTTCGATTTCTGAGCTTCCTCACCTTGGTGATTTATAGCCATCAGTTACCAATTTCATTGGTGCAGTCGTCGTCACTCGCACAATAGGCACACAGCAGAATACAAAAACAATCAGCTGCATAACACACATGTAAAATGTTAGAATACTTTTTCACATACCTAGATCAAGTTCACAATTTAATAATAATGTAAAAAAGTTTTAATATGCATTTAAAATGTGTATAATATGCATCATAAACGTACGTACAAATATTTTATTTTAATATATTTATATTTATTACGAATTAATTATGATGATTTGATTTTCGCATTTATTGTTTACACGCATTATAATTGTTGTTTTTCTTATGCATAAATTAACGCCCTTCAGATTATCTCAGAATGGTATATTTTCTAAATTCGCAATATGGAAAACGCCCACCAAATAAATAATTCAGAAGTCTATTTCATTATAAAAATTCATTGGAATAGGCGAGACGATTGAATATTTTGACACATTACAACAGCTTTGTTCCGAAAGTTGGTGGCCTTGTTGAAAAATTATTATTATCGTTGCCTAGGTCATTAAAAAATATTAGGTTTTGACGTTTTTTGTTGATCTTGCAAGCAATAAAGCAAGGCGTTCTCAACCCATTTAATTTTATTTGTAGCTGAGATAAGTTTACAAAAGCCTGATATTCCTTAAAAGAGCTATCTAATTAGTTAAATTTTTAGTGTATCTGTCAACGGCTTCTGTTTATGGAGAAACTATGGGAAAATGGTGATCCTCATGCTAACATAATTGCAACTGGCTTAACGATCACGGTGTATTGCTGGTTACCATGGAGATCGACGTATTAGTCTTATAAAGTCCATTGATCTAAAGTCGAAAAATACACTCTCTGGTGAAAACTAATATACAGCATTTGTAATATAATATACTGTATAATAATATGTTATATATATATATATTAATATATATATATATATAGATTAAAAGAAAACGTAAATTTTAAGCAAAGGATCTCACAGGGAAAAATCCCTCATATATATATATATATATATATATATATATATATATATATATATATATATATATATATATATATATATATATATATATATATATATATATTTATATATATATATATATTTATATTTATATTTGAGGGATTTTTCCCTGTGAGCCCCTGTGAGATCCTTTGCTTAAAATTTACGTTTTCTTTTAATCCTAAAGTTGATAAGAGACTGGCCAAAGACACAACCATTGTCTGTTATACAGATATGGAGTCGATTGTGAGTTTTCTGCCCAATCAATTGCCTGGATAGCGAAATCGTGAGCTGGTTACCATGGAGATCACTGTAGGAGTGATATGTTTGAGTATGTTGATTTTATTCACTTGATATTTGTTACTTAATTTAATCATATTATATTACTCGCTATATTTCTACAGGCTAATAAGGGTTATTCAGTTGGTGATACATGCACGGGAGGACGCACATGGTGATGCTTTCATAGTGATACACGAGCATGTAAATTTTTTCGCAACCGAAACGGTGATTAATAATCGATAAAGCATGTCACGCAGAAATAGTTTCTTTATGCAACCCGAACCTGCATTTGTTTTCATGAAAATCAGTAAAACGGAGTATTTTCGCTGCAACTATAGTTACTAACAGCTGATATCAAGTGTAAATTTTGTGTATTTTGATCATTGCTATACATTTGTCTGTATTAATATAATTTCAATAATGTCTTAATATAATTCCGATAAAAGCATTTGGAGTTTTTGAATTTAACTTGTGATGTGATTTCTTTTGTCTAATTGTCAAATATATTACACTTTAAAACAAACTATTAATTTATTCAATTTACCACTACGCTATTACATTTTCAGTAGTGTAGAAAGAGGGGTTCTGCGACAGTGACGTCATAATGACGTCATAGGGTGTGGTAGAACTCTCATAGGTTTCTGCCACAGTCATAGGGTGTGGTAGAACTCTCATAGGTTTCTGCCACAGTGATAGGGTGTGGTAGAACTCTCATAGGTTTCTGGACCAGAGCGCGCGCGTGTTGGGATGACTTTTTTTAACCACATGAGTTTATTTTAAGTTCCCCCTCCCTAGGATCGTGATATGGCTAACTTCAAGAGTGCATAAATTTAAAACTGCTTGACCGATTTGCATAAAAATTTCGCTGTTTGATTCAGTTTTTCATCCAGTCTTTGCTATAAGTGATTACAGGCTATTTGCGCAGCTGGCTGTATGCATTTTTGTAACATGCCGCCATTTTAACTTTGTAAAAAGTGAAAAATTGGGATAACTTCCGTTATAATTGACCGATGCGAATGAAAATTTCACCATTGGTTTCAGTTTGATGTCTTAGTTTACAGTAATTTGCATAGCATAGGTGGTTGCTGGAATGGCGCGCGCCCACCATTCAAACATGTGTTTGAATTATTTTTTAGGAACATATTACGTCAAACTATTGTTCAACAAGTTGTTTAACAATTGTACAACAATTGTTCAACAAGCTGTTGTTCAACATATTTAACATGTTGTTGAACAAGTTGAACATGTTCAACGTGTTCAATATGTTCGACATGTTGAACATGTTCAACATGTTGTTGAACAAGTTGAACATGTTGTTTAACAAGTTGTTGTTCAACATGTTGTAGTTCAAGCAATTGATGGAACAATAGCAGTCATTTCAGAAAAAAAGACCTATGTTGAATAGTTTTATTAATACATTTAAATACACACAGCTTAAATCTATAACAATATTATAAGATTTGTTGATTTACAAAGTCTTTATTATAAAGTTTAGTCAAATAAGTCTGTTTTTCTTCATCTGCTTCACTCTGTTCACTGTCATCCATATCACTTTCTTCGTCGCCGCTTTCATCTTCCTCCTTCTCATCTAGAAGCTCTTCAAAGAATGCATCGTTTCTTCTTATAGCCGCCTTTAGTGCCTTTGAATACTCGTAATGTTTTTCATCAATAAAGTAATTAAAGTCTTCTAAAATTGTTTGATAATGTTCGTTTTGTTCTAGACGTTGGGTATATTTGAATAGTCTCATAAACAGTTGTTTAATTCGACGCTTATAAATGGGTCGAAAGTCATCACTTGCTATTTCACGCGCATCTTCAAGCCCTTGTTCTTCGTATTCTAAAACCTTTTGTTGAATTTTGGCATCATATTCATCGTAGACTTCTTGAACCATATCATACCAAACAAAGTCTGTTTCTGACTCACTTTCAGAGTCTGTTTCTGACTCACTTTCAGAGCTGCTGTCATCATCACCCTCACCACAATGTGCCATATGTTTGAACAAAGCTTCTTGACTGTTGTATAACGCACCACATTCTGTACAAGCATGAGCATTCTTTTCAGTCATGTTGACGCTTTGACTTTCCATAGAAGACTCATCTAAAGTTTCAGTGCTGCCTCAGCCATTTTAGCAATTTTAACAAGTTTGGCATTTTTGACGAGTTACATACCATTTTTTTTATTACATCTAAGTGGCATAAAAGGAAGAGTGAGACATGCATTTCATCCATATCAAACAGCAATAAATTCTGCTGAGTCAGTTTTTGATAAAGCACGCGCCTGTTCGAATGACGTCATTATGACGTCATAATGATGACATCATAAGGACGTCATGACGTTAGACTCCCCTAAGCGGCATAACCCTAACCCTAGGCGTAGGCAACATGTTCAGCAACATGTTGAACGTGTTGAACTTGTTGAACATGTTGTTCAACAGTTTTTCAACATGTTGTTCAACAAGTTGAACATGTTCAACATGTTGTTCAACAAGTTGTATATAAGGCTATGTTGAAAGGCTTTTTCATCATTTGAAAAGTATGTTAAACAGAAAGGATGTATAAATGCAACATTTCTTTGAAATCTTACAATTGGCCACCAAGTCTTAAAAGGCACTTAAAGGATGCTCACACTTCAGAAGAAGAATTGCAGATAGATATGGAAAACCCTGTAAAACCACCTATCACTGAAACTTTAGATGAGTCTTCTATGGAAAGTCAAAGCGTCACATGACTGAAAAGAATGCACATGCTGTTACAGAATGTGGTGCGTTATACAACAGTCAAGAAGCTTTGTTCAAACATATGGCACATTGTGGTGAGGGTGATGATGACAGCAGCTCTGAAAGTGAGTCAGAAACGGACTCTGAAAGTGAGTCAGAAACAGACTTTGTTTGGTATGATATAGTTCAAGAAGTCTACGATGAATATGATACAAAAATTTTAACAAAAGGTTTCAGAATATGAAGAACAAGGGCTTGAAGATGCGCGTGAAATAGCAAGTGATGACTTTCGACCCATTTATAAGCGTCGAATTAAACAACTGTTTATGAGACTAAAACGTGAAAAAAAATCATCAAAATTTACAATAACAGGTAAAACAACTCGTGCATTTGTGACACTGAAGAGCAGAATAGTGAAAGAAACATGCAACTTATTTTGCTTTTATATAAGCTGCTCAATTAATTCTAAAATCTGCCATAACGTCTATTTTTGTAACTTTGCTATACTTTGAGATGGTCATGAGAGACTTTCATTAAAATGTTCCATGTTCAAAGCATGCATTGAGCAGAAAGCAAATGATACCAAAGTCAAAATATTAATGTAACAAAATTCTTGATTTTTTTCTGAACTGTGTGTACCCAGAAATAAATATCAAGAGTTTTTGGCATTTTAGTCGTGCTTTTGCGATCTTAATTTCTTATTCAAACGTAAAAGGCTGTAAAAGTGTGCATACAAATCGTTGTCAATACACCACAGCGTCTCACATACTGGTCACTAGTCTTTTGGAAAAAGAACGTTCAGTTAGTAAATCATTCCTTCATACGTTTCTCCATAAGCAAAGCTCCGGCAAGGTCAAATAAATACATAACATCGATGATGGGCAAATGTTCGCATATGCCTGCATTCATCATTATATACCTAATCTATTTCTTAATAGTGGGACACATTGTGTCTTGCGAAGACAATGATAGCCTTATCTAAACAATTCCTACTTCATGTAAGAAACTTGTGGATACAAGAGACTAACACAAGAAAGAAAACTGCAACTGAACTGATTTGGGCATTTGCTTCTTACTCGGGCTAACACTGAAATGAACCTCAGAAACTTGATAAGTTTAAGTTTTTATCACCAACCTGGCTATCTTCAGTTACATTTTTTCAAACGTACAGAGGCCAATTCAGCTTTGCTACCAACTTCAACGATGGAGATCAGTTAGTTTTAAGTTCTTTTCAATGCGCTTAAATACAATCAGAACCAACCTTCCAATATTGTCTCCAGGTACCAGGGACCAATGACTGTTTCTACACAACCAATAAAACATTTACCGGGGCATTTCCATTTAACACTGGTTGCCACCACCTTCAAAGGCCAACTGTCAGACAATTTTTCATAGAAATATTGAACTCGACCATATTGTAAAACGTAAACTTCGCTTACAAATTGTGAAGATCGTCGGCACGTACCATGTGCTACAATGATACTGAGTATCCTCTAAAAATCGTAAAATAAAATTAAAAATGTGACAACGCAAATAATACCAAAGTCAAAATATTAATGTAACAAAATTCTTCATTTTTTCTGAACTGTGTGTACCCAGAAATAAATATCAAGATGTTTTTGGCATTTTATTCATGCTTTTGCGATCTTAATTCCCGCGTTTTCTAATTCAAACGTAAAAGGCTGTAAAGGTGTGCATACAAATCGTTGTCAATACACCACAGCGTCTCACATACTTGTCACTAGTCTTTTGGAAAAAGAAGGTTCATTTAGTAAATAATTCCTTCATAAGCCTCTCCATAAGCAAAGCTCCGGCAAGGTCAAATAAATACATAACATCGATGATGGCAAATGTTCGCATATGCCTGCATTCATCATTATATACCTAATCTATTTCTTAATAGTGGGACACATTGTGTCTTGCGAAGACAATGATAGCCTTATCTAAACAATTCCTACTTCATGTAAGAAACTTGTGGATACAAGAGACCAACACAAGAAAGAAAACTGCAACTGAACTGATTTCTACCTTTGCTTCTTACTCGGGCTAACACTGAAATGAACCTCAGAAACTTGATAAGTTTAAGTTTTTATCACCACGCTGGCAATCTTCAGTTACATTTTTTTCAAACGTACAGAGGCCAATTCAGCTTTGCTACCAACTTCAACGAAGGAGTTCAGTTAGTTTTAAGTTCTTTTCAATGCGCTTAAATACAATCAGAACCAACGTTCCAATATTGTCTCCAGGTACCAGGGACCAATGACTGTTTCTACACAACCAATAAAACATTTACCAGGGCATTTCCATTTAACACTGGTTGCCACCACCTTCAAAAGCCAAGTGTCAGACAATGTTTCATAGAAATATTGAACTCGACCATGTTGTAAAACGTAAACTTCGCTTACAAATTGTGAAGACTGTCGGCACGTACCATGTGCTACAATGATACTGAGTATCCTCTAAAATTCGTAAAATAAAATTAAAAATATGACAACGTAAAAACTAGAAAAGCTTGGATAACGATGCTGCAAAAGTAGTGGGTTTTTTATTTACGAATCCGTTTATACAAATAAGATTCCTTAGAAAATGGTGGATACCAGAATCAATTTTTTCAAAATAAAAGAGAGATTGCAATAAAACCAGAGTAACACCATTCATAATCATCCTAGACCGATTTTTGTGCAGCTCACCCCACGAAGACAGTAAAGAAGCCGATGAAACATTTCCTAAATGACAATGTTTCAGATCAAGGAGAAAAGCAATAACAACTACTGCATTTCGCCTTTGTTCGCTTTCAAATTCTTGAGACAACCAGCTGACCCCCAAGCTGAGTCTTATACGTGCTTCCAAGGAAAATCAGCTGAGCGAAACTTGATGTATCAACATCTAATAGCTTTGCGGCCTAAATATAACAACACAGGGTGTACATTAGCTGCTATTTCCTTCAGTGTATTTGATAATCTTGTCCTATGGGCTCAAATGAACAACAGAAGTTGTCTGCGTTCATAGAAGATCAGATGCTGGTTATGCAGTTTAAGTACGTAATACCTGCGCCATGGAGTTTATGTTCCTTTCTGTCGTTTACTTTTACAGTATTCGGGCATAGCCCAACCTTTATATGCAGGAAAAGACTTTATTTCCAACAATTGAAACTGAAACATTCACTTAATCCAATTTTCATAGTTTATTGTAAATAAATTCTGGTTTATTCTGTTTCTCTATTTTACGGTACACCTACATCAAATCTCATGCTAGAGGCACATTGCTCGATGCACATTGCTGATTCATTGTCTCAGTGTAGTTCCAAAAATGTGTTGAGAAACTGCTAGAAATTGAAATATGTGTTAAATTTGTTACAGAATGTCCCCCAAAAATATTTGGCCAAAACTGTGGCCAAAATGTTCTGAAAACATCATAAGTTCAAGCAGATGTATGCTTGTGTAGGGGGATGTAAGAGTGGATATCACGGATTCACATGCAACAAAGGTAGGATTAGCAAGTATCATAATTTAAATGCCCAATGATGTTTTTATTTATTTTAACATGTATTTTGTATTATCTTGTAGAATAACTCAAAAGTGCCAAGGAATCTAGTTATTTGTAAATTATTCAGACAATACTTAAAAATAAAACTTGGCATCATTACTTTTGTACATAATCGTATTTATCTAGCATGTATTCAAACAACCTATAGAAATAGAAATGTTAGACGATAGGCTTGCTACAGCGTCACAACGAATATTACAAATATATAGTTATGATATGATTAACAAGGATTCTACCTGAAAGAGAACACAGAGATACTCCAAATCTCACTTAGTGTTGGGAAAACCGAAGGAAAATGTACTAGTTAAGAGTTCAGAGTCCTTTTCAATGGCTGAAATAAAATGCTCATCACCATATTAGGAATTTCATCATGATACCTCATTATGTATTCAAATTTTGAAATTTATTAGACGGTGAATTTAGCCTATTCCATGTAGTCATTGAATTATAATGTTTGTGCATGGGAAAGGGGATGCAATCAATAGTATTAAGATTTCTCTGCGGCGCTGTTTCAAGTATCGCCGTTAAAAATGATTATGTAAATGCCCAGCCCTAGATTAATAAACTGCTAAATGGGCCGTGGAGCTTAATTACATGTCCATGTGTAAGATACCATAATTAAATCATATAAAATTGGGTACTCTAGTGTAGAAAGAAAACTATTAATTGTCTGCCCACAGATACAATTTTGACCTAAATCGACATACCTAGGGCACTTAGTCTTTCCAGTGCCTAAATGACTGGATTTAGTAAGAGCTGATTATGTTAATATACTTGAAATAAATATCATTTTACTCTTTTACCTCCTTGATACTAACTGTTTTATTATGTCAAGAAAGCACCCACTTACGAGTCATAAATGGGCGTACTAAACTACATGAAAGACATAAAGTAAACAAAAACGACTACTGTGTGCAAATATGTTGTGTAAATAAGCTATTTACGAATTAATTAACAATCAAACTTCACAAACGAAAGATAAAAAAGGAAATGCTGATTTTCAGTACCAGTTTGGTTAATGTATATGGTGTGCTAATATCATGTCCTTTCGTGTGTTCCAAGATTATCTTGTACGTGCACATTAGTCCGAACTGTGGATCTTTTATTTTCTTTTATAAAGACACCGGAAGGCACTCATGTAATTGACAAAGGCTCCCCAGTACAAAAATTGAACCCACCGCATTTCCACTGAATATTGAATTCATCAATCGAAATCCTTTCTTTTCATTGCATAACAATCTGGTTACAACGGTTACATTCGTCTTCAATTAATTTAAAGTTAGATCTAATTGTGAACAAAGTCCAAGTGTTTGTTTTTGAAAAGATAAACAGGTTAAGTTGGTGTAGGGTCTTCGTTATAACAGCCTATTGGTTACATTTTACAAAGTTTTACTTCAGTTGTTGAATTCGTGACAGAGGTTTTGGCAGTTTTGACAGTCCGCCTCTAAAGACTCTTGACACAACATCTGTTAGATCTTCAGATTTCGGTCCCAACGCCTAATTTTCAATTTTGGTGGTTGTAAATCTCTGTACAGTTAGCTGTAGACCATGCATTGATATGAATTGATAATTGATGGCTTTCTGCTAGAGTTTTGAAAACCGTTTCTTGCTGAGAGCGACGAAGCTCTTGTCGAACCCTTGCGATGGGGCGTCCACAAACAGATCTCTTTTCGATCTCTTACTGTATTTTTCTTGTGAAATATTTTGGTAAAGAGTAAAAGATTATGTGTCTTCAAATAGTGTAATTTGACTATTATCACTCCTGATATACCACTGACGTGTCCGTAAGTTCAGTTTTTGCTAACACAGATCTTATTAATTTTACCGTATTTGGCTTTGGTATATGTGTCAACAAAAACATTTTTCAGACCATGAAGCAATTAATAGAGATTATATGTATTTGAAATATTGGTTAATTTTGGAACTTTAAGTTGATGTCGACATCTATATTGCTTATGTTGGTAGTAACAGAATTATAGATTTAGGTTTTTCCTTTTTCCTGTATGTCTGATTTGTTCGAGACCGTTAAGAATTTCAGCCAGTTCGTAGAGTTTTCTTCCAACATGAAGGATCTCATGTGAGTACTGTGCTGTCGATACACCAAAAATATCACTTCACCGCTTTTTGGTTTCCTCTTTTTAGTAACAAACGAGGTTCAACGTGAATTACGATTGAAACATTTTTTTTTTTGCATCTTTCATGCTTACTTCATTTTATTTTCTCCTAAATGCACTTTAAAATAGACTTTGCTGTTTTAATGCATTATAACATAGGTGTACCTAGTCTGTTCTTTGCCACTTTGAATTTGTCTTATCTGTTCAGCAGCTCAATTAGGACATTGTTATTCAAATTACTAGCTACTAGCTTCAGCCTTATTGTCATAGGAACGACTTCACCTACTTTTCCCCTTCCCTTTCCCCTTCCCCTTCTCCCTTTTCAAATCATCGTTGTGACAAATGATTAACATTAAAGGTTTTCTCAGCAAGTTCCTTTTGCAACAATTATAATTTTATTCAGATTAGCTTAAGCTTTTTGCATTTATAACACTCTTTTATTTGTTGCATTTATAACACTCTTTTAAATGTTCATTTACGATCAGAATGAACAAATGACGAAGTTTGTTTAATTAAGATTCTACATATCAGTAGGTTCTTTATTTAGTTTATTATAACACTTTTATATTACGAGGCGTCTGGAGCTGTGTACGAACACCTTTTATTGTCATTTATGATTACCCTAGAAATCCTACTTCATTACAAACTGACTAGGATTTTATTAGTTAGTGAGAAGTTAATTTTCTTAGGATCTTTTATTATCGTTATGCGCTCCACTCCTTTAAGATACCACCGGTGAAACGGTGAAGCTTTTGTAGAGTTTTGTCTAAGCTGGTCTAATTTATACCGATGGAAATAATTTCATATCAGCTACAGAAAAATTTTATAAATACTTCATTCGATCCACGCGTAAACATAAAAATTGAGTCTCTCTCACCTGGTAACACTGGTAAGTCATTATGGTATACACAAATATTATGATTATTCATACATACTATTTCAGAAATTCCATACTGTGTGGCTTGTTCCTCTGTTGGTACTGCCGCAGATTATGCAACTGGAGGTGCTGTTTGTGCTTCAATTGTTGTTGCCATCGGAATTGCCATAATTATCATCAAAACATACAAAAGTTAAGAATTGTCTTAAATTTATACAGGTTTCGTCCGAAAGTCTATAAGCCCGTTGTTTCGTTGTTTACCAATGTAAATTCCGTTGTTAGTAAAATTTACATTTTTTGAGTACATTAGGATCAGCATGATGTAAAAAGATAGAATATCTTCAAATATAGAATACAAAGCCGTTGTGGATGATGAAAATCAGGACAGACCAATGGATAAGTGCGAAACTAGTATATCCAAGAGCAACGACAGGAGCACCTACGAATCGCTGACTGGAAACACGTTATCGGGACCTGAGTATGCAAACACGCAGACGATGTGTGAAACTGTTAAAATAGCTGTGTTATTTCTATTTTAATTTGCTTTCTATTTTTATTGTTGAAAATCACATTTGAATATATACAAAAAGAGTTACTAAAATACTATTTCATATAGTATTTTAGACTAAGGCAGTTATAAATGGGTTTTGGTTTTTTACTCACTAATTACTTGAACTTCATGGAAATATTAGTTTTGAAATTGGAGAAGGCATGTGCAAAATTTAAATTCAACTGCCCTTTTATATAGCAAAAGTGAGGTTTGATTCTATTAAAAATTATGTATTTGTAAATATAAAAGTGTATAATGTTACTCCACTCACCTGTGACTAAGGTCTCCCAGTCTTTTAATGTAAGGTATTGCAAGATCTTGGAGACTGCTGATTTCACCAGTTTCTCAAAATAGTAGAATAAGATATAAAGTGCTAAAGTATAAAGTGTAACCGATTCTGATAGAATTTTTAAGAAAAGGCGCATTTCACCACATAGAACAATTGGAACAATATCGAATTCGTCAGTACCTACATAAACATTACCTCCTCAAATCTGAAAGCATGAGTAATTTAGAGCCCAATAATATAACTGTTCATGTTTATCGGTTCCATTTGACCTTAAAGTCAAGCTTAATATTAAGATCAATAAATGCTCCAGTTATTCGAACTCGGTATCCGAAAAGGAAATAAACAAAACGAACGTGTTCTTACATGCACATATTATGTCAGTTTGCACATTAATGCTGTCTAATGAAAACCTTTGTAAAACTAAAAATGATCTAACGGTATTTTTAAATTTAACTTTAATTTATGTTGGGCCCAAAAGTCATATCAAAAAGAGTTTAACCAGTATCTTTAATTTTCTTTTTAATTCGTTGTTTTTAAAAGCCATATATGTTTTACAAGTGGTTAGAAATGTAATAAATGATTCTTGTGTAAATAAAACTTGAATACACAGATATAGGTTACACTTTTAAATTTAAATAATTTCACACTAAATTATAAGGACTTTTTCAGAATGAATCAAACAGATAGGCGACAAGTAAAGCATGTGGATATTAGAGTCGATGTTTAATATTTAACACTGAGCAGGTGTGCATAATATTGCATGAAAAATAATGGCGTGGAGAAAATGCGCATAGAAAAGCTATACAAGATTAAGACTTAACTTTTAAAGTACTGTTTTTTATGGTTACGAATTAATGTCAGTTTAGCTTTTACTATTATGCTTTACGCTAACAAGGAAGATTTTCCCCCTTGGCTCTGAGGCATAGTGTCTACTACTATCGTGTTTATACACTCTATTGCGTGTTTGGCTAATAAACCTGATATGTTAAGATATATACCAGATATATACCAAGACTATATAAACTCTCTCAATCAAACGTAAATGCAAATATGTATGCACAGCCTTATTTTCAACAAGAGCTCGAATATCTATAAAGTACATTCAGAGTTCTTTTAAGCATTCAATATAAATCTAACAGTGAAGTAAGCTTGCTTAACTTTAAATATAAATATATTTTAAGATAAGATAATTTGTGTTTCGTCTCTTCTAGTTCTTATACCTCCCTTATTAAGATGAAAACATGCCAAAAATGAGTGGATATTTTGTGGGGATTTTTGCTGCTACTTTGTGTTTTGTCAACACCGGTGCAGAAGGTAACGCATTATTTGCATTATTATCTTGTTTTAAACGTTATTTCATAATGAATCCATATATTATAAGCTGCTTAATGACAAGAAATGCTGCTGCAGCAATACAGTAACAACTGACTTTTTCTTTCTTTCATTTATTTTAATTTTCAGAATGTTCAGTTTCTGGGGATCCTCGAGACACACCGGCCAGTCTGAACAATGATGGTGGTGGTTTTTTTAATTTATTTACAGCAATGAACTTTACAAAAGCTGGCTGGATTACTAAATTTGATTATTTTGCCCACTCGCCTGGTGGAACATATTTATCGATCTGGAGCAGTTCGGGATCAAAAAACTTTAAAATGAGAGGGAAAATACACTTTCAAACACAGGAAAATTATAATGTAAGCAATGTCCTGCAAATTTTATACACATGTGCAAACCACTTGACTTTTAGAATTTAAAGCTCATAAAAATACGCCTTATTAAATAACGATTAATCGACAAACATTTAAACATATCAATACTTTTACAAGAAATTTTTAGTTTTCCAGGTGTTTTTACCGAGCTGTTTTGTTTTTCGGTGTAGTAAAGAATTGAATTACTATGAAGATATTAAACATCAGTTCAAGTAAATACTGAAGACTTTCAACTGCACTTAATCTTTGTTACGTTTTTGTATAGTTCTATTGCGACTTCATCTTCGGCATAATTTTGTCCTTTTCAGGAATACAGAGTTCCATACCAGGATCAAATTCAAGTGCATGTTGGTGACATGGTAGGTGTCCATTTCCAACAAAATACAGGAACATTGAAATATGAAAGAACAGGTATTAGTTTTCAAATGACACCAGGTATCGATCCTTCTCAACTCTCTGACACTTACATTAAATACGCATTTGATACAACTGGTAGCTGGAAAGAAGACCATGAAATTTTTTTCAATGGCGAGTTACAGAAAAGAGGAGTAGCGCTTCGTGTGTTCACAGATTGTAAGTAATACTTTATTTTTAAGTATTTCTAATAAAGTTTTGCTTGATATTAAACATAACTAATGCATTACGTAATAGTTATCGCATTTTAAAAAGCTTTCTTAATCAAGATATTCAGAGGAGAATCAATGCCATCCAATCTCTCCCATTACCTATGACTTGAGAAGGAAAGGCAGATACATTCCCTCATATATATATATATATATATATATATATATATATATATATATATATATATATATATATATATATGTATCCCTCTGACTCAAGTTAACCAGCACATGTGAGCAATTAAAAATACAAAAAAGTAGTTAAATGAAATAAGAATGGATTATAATAGAACGGACGTATTTGTTCCTCTGAACCGAAAGAAAAACACACTGTAAGTTTCATTCTGTCTTTATTTTTATTCGGTATTGCACTATGTTCCAAAACATTCCTTTTTGGGGATCATATCATCTTCCTGGGGAGAAATTTGATCCGTTTACCACTTCGGAACACTGACAAACTGGAGATCAGAACCGGGCTTACACAAGTGTTCTCGTTCCAGTATAACTATATAGGGCTTCCAGCTTCCAGCTTCCATAAAATTCTACGCTTTACCGTTACAACTGATAATTTTTTACTTTGAATATCAACAATTGCTGATTTAATGTCCTAGGATAGGAAATCTTGTTTTTTCCTGAAATCTTAAAAGCAAAACTATATGCAATGCAATTTGAAAAATGTTCAAAAAGTAAAAGATTTGTAACATGTTGCGTTGTTTGTTGAATGTCTTAGCAAATAACTTAACTTCTTAAAATATAAAAGTTAAAATCTGACTTTTACACCTGTTTAATGACAGGGGCAGCATTAAACAGATTTAATCAACGAAGTCTTCTTAATTTATTTTGTTCCGGAAACTTTAGTAAGTTTGTAGCACATGCTGTTCAAAAGATACTACCAGTTCTTTTTATGGTTCCATACCACAAGTTCATTCCTTGTCAATATATGAAACATAAAGGTTGCTCTGAAAGTGTGTGTGGAAGACCATGTCCACCAACCTGTAAAAACAGCCGCTGTGAAAACACATCTGCACAGTGCATAGTCGGCTGTAGCGCAGGTTATATGGGACCATTTTGCGACCAAGGTAAGTCTGTTTGCACTCATACCCTGTTTTAAGCTTTTCTCATAAATCATAACATTGCAAAGTAGACATTATTTAATTACATTACATGTAATACATAAATTACCTTATAATTATATTTATTTCTTCCCTAAATAATCCAAAACTGCACTAAACTACAGTATAATACACGAAAACAAAGAAGTAAACAGAAACATTTCAATGCAATCCAGAATTAAAAAATACAAAGAAATGAGAAAATTTTATAACCCGCGGTAATTGCATAATATAATTTTTGCAATATAATCAAACATCCCCATATTAGTTCAGAGAACCCCCTGCCCTAGGACCCTTACCAAAACACCAGAATTTACCAAGACAGCTCCTAAGTTTGATCATAGCGTTTAATACAACTTCAACATTGGTTACCATTGGTTACAGATGCTATCAGTAAGTGACATATTTACATTTCCACAATGCCTTGACAAGAAATTTATACGGTGCAAAATCTATGACCGATTTACAATTAACAATCTCAAACAATAATTGTGTACCTTTGCAGGCTAGTTTTTTACTGGTCGCGAACTAAATCGTGATTCAAACAAATTTGCAACCCCTTTATATAGGTTTACCTGTTACAGAAACTCAAATGGAATAATTTTAATTAAATGCCTAATTATTCACTTGTATAAATTACATTCAATACATAAATAAATTACATTAAACATTGCAATGAATGAAAAAATGCTCCTGTTCCTTCGGAAGTCTATGGTCAGCAGTAATAGTGGCTATATATTTAATCGGAGACCGTGGAACTCATCGATGCTTGAGCTATCATAACTTTTCCCAACATCAATATTTCCAAGCGGATTTCTGTGGGCCTTTCTACCATGAAGGCTTTACTAGACCAAGAAAAGAAAGATCCTTTCTTCTAAAGCGAGATTTTTAATTCACATGTTAAACAAAATAATGGTGACATATAAAATTTGTACGTTTTCATTAAAACTACTTTAATCGAATTTAAATTGTATCTGTTGCTGTTGTAATTAGAACCAAATAACGAACCGTTAAATACGTTTAGAATGATTCAGTTAGAATGGTGCGTTGTAAGCTACACAATAACACTTAGATTATATACTTTAATTTGTTTCTAGAATGCAGAAATGGACGTTATGGCGAGAACTGTAACAGTCAATGTTCAGAGCATTGTTCTAGCAGCAGTTCGTGTGATAGATACAATGGAGATTGCGTGCCAGGAGGCTGTGAAGCTGGTTACGGCGGAAATCGATGTGATACTGGTAAATAAATTTGGCAAGGTTTCTCTATTGTTTAATAAAGCAGGAAAGAGTACCTGTTCTTTGGGGAGTCATGTAATTTCTCGCAACATTTTTGATGTTCGTTCAAACACAAATTTCCCCAACATGAAACATTGCCGACATATCATTATAAATCGAAAAGTGAAATTATTTTAAACATATAAGAAATTGACCGAATAGAAAGCCACTTCGTGTCACTGATAATTAACAATTTTGCATCATTGGGACTTTAGAGTGTAGATCTGAAACTTATGGGGTGAAATGCAGTAACCAATGCTCACAACATTACGCCAGTAGTAATACCTATGAGAGATACAGTTGACATTGTGCGTCAGGAGGATAAAGGGCCTTTTACCTTGGGTGGCGATGTGATATTCGTATATAAACTTTACGATACTAAAATCTAAAACATGTGACCAATCAGGTTATTGTTAGGTCAATGAACAGACGCTGCAACATTTAAAACTTTGCTAAAACAGCAAATTCTTTCGAAAAATCGTATTGAATATTTTTAATGTATTGTTGGGGTGAAATTATTGATAAGAATTGAAGTGCAATAAATACACACATTCTCAAACCTTCTTGTACAAAACTTTAATATAATATTATATTTCTGATTTTTTTTCTATTTCCTGCTTTATTACTGCAACAATAATTCCTCTTTTGCTATGAATCTTTTGCTCATTTGTTGTTTCTTTGTTTAAATATAACATTTCGCTAATACAGCATACCATTTATTTTTGTTGAATTTACATTTCCGATATTATGTATTATGTATGCATTATGTTTGATATATATCCAGACATTAAGGAAAATCTTTGCAAATAACACAAAATTTTCTTCTAGAATGCGATGCTGGGTCATATGGAGCGAATTGTGCAAGCCAATGCTCAACATATTGTGCTAGTCATGATACATGTGACAGATTCAATGGATATTGTGCACCTGGAGGCTGTGTAGCAGGTTATCAAGGAAGTCGGTGTGACACAGGTGCATTATAACATTATTCGGTATTTACGTCATACCTTTCAACAAAGCATTATATTCTGTTAATCTGGATTACTGGAATAGTATGTTTGCAATAGAAATAAAAAAATAATGTCACTTTCATTCGAAAGTTTAAAAGACGACATATATATCTCGCACACTTTCATAGGAACGATAACGACAGAACTTCCTAGACGGTTTGCCTATGCCCATTTCCCAAAACTTCGAACTTTAGAAATACGATGAACATTTTCTTTAGCGTGTTGCTCAGTAGAGGGAGGGGAAAGAAAATAGGCTCATGGAGTTAAGACTAGTCTTGTCTTAAAGACCATGGGCATGTATGCTTTTAAGATTGATCCTCCAATAACCCCTCCCACAGCCCCATCCAACTCCCCATTTCCTCTCGTGTCTCCAAATGCCATTTTAGTAAACATCCAAATCATGCTTGACTTTTTTCGTAGGCTTATGTTAGCTAAAACAGTCTGTGTCCGTCTAATATTGTACACATTTAGATGTTGAATATACTTTTCATATCAAATCAGCCATATGGCAACAATTCTTGTAAGTGTTCTAAAATTTGATTCTAGACTGTGAAGCTGGGTCATATGGAGCGAATTGTTCAAGCCAGTGCTCAACATATTGTGCTGGTCATGATACATGTGACAGATTCAATGGAGATTGTGTGCCAGGAGGTTGTGTAACAGGCTATCAAGGAAGTCGATGTGACATAGGTAACATTAATCGGTATTTACGTCATACCTTTCAGCAAAACATTATATTATGATAATCTGAATTACTTGAATAGTATGTTTGCAATAGAAGTAAAATAAAAGTAAGGAATGTCACTTTCATTCACAATTTAAAAAAGGCGAAATATATATCTCTCACACTTTCATAGCAAGAACCGATGACGATAACGATAGAACTTCCTAGATGGCTTGCCTATGCCCATTTCCCAAAACCTCGAACGTTTGAAATACGATGAAAATTTTCTTTAGTGGGTTGTGGAGGGGGAGGGGAAGGATAATAGGCTGATGGAGTTAAGACTAGCTGTGTCTTAAGGACCATGGGCATGTATGCTTTTAAGATTGATCCTCCAATAACCCCTCCCCCAGCCCCATCCTACTCCCAATTTTATCTCTTGTCTCCAAATGATCTTTTAGTAAATTTCCAAATCTTGCTTGACTTTTTTGGTGGATTGTGTTAGCTGAAACAGCCTGTTTTCGTCTAATATTGTACACATTGAGATGTTGTGTATACTTTTCATATCAGATTAGCCATATGGCCGACTGCAATTTTTGTAAGTGTTCTAAAATTTGATTCCAGACTGTGAAGCTGGTTCATATGGAGCGAATTGTGCAAGCCAATGCTCAACATATTGTGCTAGTCATGATACATGTGACAGAGTCAATGGAGATTGTGCACCTGGAGGCTGTGTAGTAGGTTATCAAGGAAGTCGGTGTGACACAGGTGCATTAAAACATTAATCGGTATTTACGCCATACCTTTCAACAAAACATTATATTATGATAATCTGGATTACTTGAATAGTATGTTTGCAATAGAAGTAAAATAAAAGTAAGGAATGTCACTTTCACTCACAATTTTAAAAGGCGACATATATATCTCACACACTTTCATAGCAAGAACCGATGGCGATAACGATAGAACTTCCTAGATGGCTTGCCTATGCCCATTTCCCAAAACCTCGAACGTTTGAAATACGATGAAAATTTTCTTTAGTGGGTTGTGGAGGAGGGAAGGATAATAGGCTGGTGACGTTAAGACTAGCTGTGTTTTAAGGACCATGGGCATGTATGCTTTTAAGATTGATCCTCTAATAACCCCTCCCCCAGTCCCATCCTACTCCCATTTTTTCTCTTCCAAATGCCCTTTTAGTAAATTTCCAAATCTTACTTGACTTTTTTTTTGGTGGATTGTTTTCTTTTTTGGTAGCGAATATATATATATATATATATATATATATATATATATATATATATATATATATATATATATATATATATATATATATATATATATATATATATATATATATATATATATATATATATATATATATATATATATATATATTAAAGTCCCTAAAGCTATAAATTTTTCAGTAAAATGTTGCACACTAAGGTAGTCAATGCTAAAATTATATTTTAAAATAATTAAAATTTTTAAGCCAAACATAAGCTGAATATAGTTGTCTTTTAGAGTGTGCCCCTGGCCTATACGGTAGAAATTGTACTCAGCTCTGTGGCTATTGTGCAAATGGTGATGACTGCAAGAGTGAAAGTGGTCATTGTCCAGGTACATGTGAACCGGGATATAAAGCACCAATTTGCAAAGGTGAGTGATGTGAAATTTCAGAAAATACATCTGAGCTATCTTAAAGTAAACAATTTAGTAATCATGTGTTTGTTTTAATAGAAGTTTCAAAAATACTTTAGAATTGGATGAAATATTTATTTAGAAATCACTTGCATTTCTTCCCTTCTAAAGAGCTGTGCGAAGGCGACAGCTATGGACAAAACTGCTCAAACACGTGTCACTGCCGCAATTATGAAACATGTGATTCAGTAAATGGGACCTGCCCAAATGGATGCGCACCAGGGTTTCAAGGTCGCACCTGTTCCAGTCCTATGAAAAGTAAAAAGGACAATGAAAGCGGTTCGTATCTTCGATATTTTTATACAAGGAAAAGGTTCAGTAAATATTTTGCAAATATATATATATATATATATATATATATATATATATATATATATATATATATATATATATATATATATATATATATATATATATATATATATATATATATATAAAATTGCAATTATTAGATGTCGTTCAATATTTTTAGATACGACTCCATCAGCTGGGATGATTGGTGGAATTACTGTAGCAGTTTTAATAACTATGGCAATTGTTGTCATTGTGGCAGTTGTGATTAGGTAAATAAGTGCATTGAAATTATTTTATGTTGTCAGAGCAAATATGTGCTATTCGACATGCAAGCATGATTGCAAAGAATGTTGTTATCTACAAATATGCATTTATGTAAATGTTTTAAACTCTAACAATTGTTACCTTTTTCACATTGTTGTTTACAGGAAGAAAAAAGCAAAGCAACTCAAGTACCTTGAAGCCAACATACACTTCAATTTAGCAAGCGATGAAGCTGCGGGTATGTCTTATCATTTATTTATGTTCATTATCTTTAAAAATAGTATTAAGATGTGTATAATAAAGAAAATACAAAGCTATTGCACAAAAATAATTGATTGTAATCACGGAAGAAATGCGTTATAGTGACCTTTTCAAGTGATTAAGGACATTTAAGAAACATGCTGATATTTAAAGCACACGAATTATATTTGTACCAACAGGAGGACTGAAAGTCACATTAGTGTTGTGAACGACAGCGTGATTTCCAGTTGCTCCCACTGTCAAATTAATTCCTATATGGTATACGTTATAGTGACGTTTTCAAGTGATTAAGGACATTTAAGAAACATGCTGATATTTAAAGCACACAAATTATATTTGTACCAACAGGAGGACTGAATGCCACATTAGTGTTGTGAACGACAGCGTGATTTCTGGTTGCTCCAACTGACAAATTAATTCCTATATGGTATACGAAAAGATGGCATGCTTTTATTATGATTTTAAATACTTCAGGCAACAGCCCTAGAGTTTCAGAGGCTACACTTCAGACTACTAAAAACAATGAAACACCAATGAAAGCATATATGACTGAAGCTACAATAAAAGATGAAGCTAAAAGTGTTGTGGCTGCAAGACCAGCAATACCAAAGAAACCAGATCTAAACAGTGACCACAAAACATTAGCATCAGTCACATACAGCAACGGTATGCTGAATTTGCCTGATTTGTTTTACTTTGGAGGTCAGTAGATTAAAACTAACGAATTTTTCTTGGCAAAGTAACACAAGTAATTGTTCAATTGTAGCTAAATGTGTGGTTCTGCACTTGTTTCGTTTTTAAAATCATAACATCTATGCTCAAATACAAATATAATTTGCACCCATCAAGACTCCCATAGTTTGCTTTAAAGATATTTACCATATGTTAGCAAATAAATAGCGAACATCACGTCCTTTTAGTTGCCTCAATCCAGGAACTATCAAAATCAATAGACGTAACAAGCTTTAAAGCGTTCATGGTGAAAGAAAAATCCTTAGATTATGCAACGCTGAAAAAGGAATATATGGTAAGAGAATGGGCAATGCTGTCGTAATTGTATTGCAAAAAAATGAAGAACTTAAGGTGTTATTAGACGCTTAGCTGTATTCTGTAGTGGTTTAATTATCATTCATGGTTTTGGAGTCACTTTTAGTGAATATTTGAAGAAATATACAGCATGAAGTATTTTAATGCACTTTGAACTGCACACAGTACTGTTATAGGACGAAGTATTTCTCATGTAAGCATCAAGTAAAGTCACAACATTATACAAATGTACCAGTTCTACCATTTTAAACATGAAGATGATACCTACTGGACAGACAGCGCCCTGGGACATTGCGAAAGATACAAGGCTTATATTGAAAAACAAGTTCAAGAACATACTGCCCTGTAAGTTTTGAAGCAAAAGTAATTTACTTGGGAATATGTGTGAGCCCATTCGTAATAGAAATAATATTGATTGACACTAAATATAATCTTTACATAAGAACTTTTCTATCATAGAAAAGATGCCAAAATGCAACAAATACTCAGTGTGTCGTTTTTCCTGTAAAATTAAGCCTTGCTTTAAAACACAAATTTTGATCAGTTCTTATTTCAACTTCGCTTATATCATATTATTCGAAAATATAGCAGCAAGCGTTTTTCATCCAGTAGGCACAGTTTCAATCATTTTGACTGACAGTTTTAATTATCAATAGATTATTTTCACTCAGATTTGTTTCTTACAAAATTGTGTGAAAAATAAAAAAGGATTTGTATGTAATAGGCATCTAGATGTGCGTATTTAATTTGTTACAGATGACAAAAACCGCGTTGTTCTACGAAATTTTGGAGATGACCCGCTCTCTCATTATATCAACGCAAGCTTTGTAGATGTATGGAACTCTAGAGTGAACAAGTTTAAATTGTTTGATCTATATTAGCAAAATGTTCGATCTATATTGGCTTAATTGTGTACTTTATTCAATCAACTAGCAAAATACGACGTTATTGTTATTAGAATAATAATTTATGCACAAATGCATTTTATTCTTAAACATTACAAGCTTATTCTTATGAACTTATTCTACTTATTGTAGGGGTACACAAAAGAAAACAAATTTATTGCATCTCATGGTAAATATGAACTTTTCTTATGATAATTTAAGTAACCGATCCCTTATTTGATCGTCCATTAATTACCTTGAAAATAAGAGATTAATATGCAAGATGAATTTGGGGGTGACGGTTGGCTCAGTTGGGTAGAGCGTTGGTCTGGTAATGGCAGGGTCACGGGTCCGAATCCAGCTCAGAGTAGAAAGCAGTGAATTGACGTTTGCTCCACTTGCCTTAGCTAAGCGAATGCAGTGGGTTGGGTCACCTTTCTCGGAATTTAAAATTAACGCTGAATGAGGCTTTCAAAAATCCATTTAAAAACAAAGCATTGAATAATCACAGTTTTGAGGCAATACACATTACAACTATAGAGCTTCTTTCATGAAGCAATCTAAGCAGGAATTTTGGCCAAAGCTAAACCATTGCTAATGAATTGTTAAATTCTTATTTTCAAAAATGTTTATATCTGAATACTTCATTGTTGCAAAAACTATTTCCCGGCATCGGGGCCAATATTTCTAAAAATTTGTCATGAGTTCTTCCAGGCCTAAATAATTAGCACTTCGGGCTTGTGTGTAATATAACAATACAACTAAAGAATAATTTCTATTTCAAGAATATAATTTCACAACAAATATTCAGGCCCTAGGGATCCGACTCAAGACGACTTTGGCGGATGATTTGGGAATATGATGTTACTGTTATTGTAATGGTCACCAATTTGGTAGAAGAAGGAAGGGTAAAGCTAACTTCTGTATCTTTTAATACATCAAAAATGTACTAGTTAAATAAAAATTGTTATGTTTATATCCTCGCAGTCGATTGTAGATGGACGTTGTGAAAAATCAGGGAATAGTATGCGATTAACTTACTCCTTGATATTTTCGGGTGTGAAAACTGCTCTCACTGTTTTTTTTTTTTTTTTCATTTTTAAAACAGGAAAAGTGTATTAAATACTGGCCATTTGAAGAGGCATATAGTTATGGTGACATCACTGTTACACCAATAGCAGAAGAACAATGGCAAGATTATGTTGTGAGGGAGTTTACAATTACAAAGGTTACTTTCCTATTTTAATGCGGTACATTATGCTATCACAAATCTTGCGACATCGTTATGTCTTTTTCTCTTTAGCAGCCTTGAAACAATTTTGTATTATTAATCTGTCATGGTCTTTCTCAGGGAAAACAGGAACGCCATATGTCACAGTTCCACTACATAGGATGGCCTGACCACGGTGTCCCGATGCATGCCTCTGGTCTACTCACTATGGTACACAGAGTAAAAACCCACGCTTCAAGACATGATACATCTCCTGTTGTTGTACACTGCAGGTAGTGAAGTTCACGAAATTATTTGAACCTAATATCAAAGAAAATAAGGTGCATTGCAATGATATTTGGAAAAAAGATAGGCAATCTTCGTAAGACAGAATGATATATGTGATATCATATATAATAATATTTATATATGACAAAATATACAAGTGGGAAGGCTGATTGGATAACCCCCTCGCAGCCCAAAGCACTAGCAGCAGGAGCCTTAAATGTGAGGGGGGAACAGCGATTTTCATTATATTTTATGGTTTCTATAACAGTGATAATCTCTTATAAGCAAAACGTTTGCTTCATCTGCAGTGTTTTCCTGTTTTGGTTATATTTCATAACAGTCTTAAGTATTCAATTATAGAAGTGCTTAGCGTGATCTTTTCCAAACTGGAAGAGCAAGAAGCGCGTTGTGTGTCTACTAGTCTTTTGTATTGCACAAATAACGTTGTTTCCTTTCTTCGTACAGTGCAATCATGCAACAAAGGACATTCTTTCTTTGTAGCGCCGGCGTCGGAAGAACTGGAACCTTTATAGCACTGGATTGGCTTCTTGATCAAGCAGAGAAGGAAAAGAAGGTCGATATTCTCAACTGTGTTGCAAAACTCAGAAAATTCAGGATAAACATGGTGCAATCTTTAGTAAGTCCATCAGTCAGGTCATTGATTGTTAGAATTGATATTTAATTAGAGACACAGTATAACTAATACATACAGTGCAGCAAAATGGCACAGCAACGCACACCTGGTGGAGACTTCAATTTTTTATTGCTTTAATATCACTCCCCATTTATGCTATGCTATTGAAAGCAACATGCAATATCCTGTGATCGTTAAAAAGTAAGAAAGCAATGTAACTGACATACAATGTTACGATCTTTTGTTTTAAATTTAATATCTTTGATGCAATCGTCTGTTTAATTTTTTGTCATACAAATCTGCCACTGTTTTCCTGGACTACATTGGTATGAATATGAGTACCCATGCTACTGTGTCCAACAAGTACTATCTCTTGTATTTATAACACACTCGTTTTTAAAAGCTTTAAATATAAAATATACCAATTCTCTATGGAAACTGCAACGGCTTGTATTTACACTGTTTGGCTTAAATGCACTTGATTATATATTATAGAAATTTTATTATATAGGCACAGTATATTTTTATATACGATACAATGAACGAAACTCTGCTGCTCGGCCAGACTTCTATATGCTGCAATGAAATAGATGATGTTTATCACAATTTAACTGAGTCGAAACAAAGACAGGATAAGCTTGAGGCACAGTTTAAGGTAAATGCAAACGTTTATTCAGTGAGCAATCAATCAGCAAATGCAAATGTTAATTTTGATTTACTTTAATAATCAAAGCAAACTTTACAGCTTTATTTGATGTTCGATACGAAAAGGTTTAATCGATTAATGTCGATATGGGTATGATTGATTAAGTATTTGGAGGATACCAAGCCATACTTCCTCGATGAGGAATTTGATACCGCAACATCGGCTACAAACAACAAAAAGAACAGGGATAAAACTGTAATTCCAGGTAGCTAAATTCAGAACCTAAATATGAACATGGATGTACTGCTTATTAGAATCTACTATTGATTTACCATTCATTTGTAATTTTGAATCTGAAGAGGAAATAGAATGCTACCAAACGAAGCTAAAATCAATGCGAAACAGACAATCCAAAATATCTGTTATTTAATTCAAGTAATCCAGCGATGATTTGCTAAGCGTAAGATATGTTATTAGTTATCTTAACCGACATAATCTTTGAAATAACGATCATAAAATGTGTGACATAAAATTATATGATTTTCTTTATGTTTATGTAACTGCAGCTGAAAAACACAGGGTAGCACTACTTATTGAGGGCAGTGACACCTACATAAACGCAGTATCTATTCAAGTAAGACCCCCCAAAATCCTAGTTCAAAAGTGCGATTTATTATTACACATCTGAAGGAAAGCATTTAAAAAAAGATTACGAAATATTTTCAGATATTTTCTGTATAAATACTAAAAGGAGTTCTGTACCGAGCTTTTAGGATTAAAAAGGATATTAACTTTATTCGTGTTAATAAAAAACTTCCTCCCATATGCTAATATATAATTAAGAACATATTTCCTGTTTATGTAGGGATATAGAGCGGAAAGCAAGTATTACGCTACACAACTTCCGTTACACGAGACAATTGTCTCCTTCTGGCAAATGACTTGGCAGTACGAGATCGCAACCATTGTAGAACTTGAAGCAACGGAAGATTGCGAGGTAAGTCCCATATTCAAATTTTCAAATGTTACTGAATGAGTTTCTAAATCCAGAAAGATCCAGAAAAACTAAAAGAAATCTCAGAATATTTATAAACATGGCAAGATGTAATACAGCTTATATATATAACCTATCAAAAATAGGAACTACAATTTAGATAAGACTCTATACTTATACTTTTCAAACCATATCATAAATTGCCTTATCTAACTTTGCTTGCTATTCAGGTGTCGCCATAAGTTATATACTTGAAACATCTAAAGTCATGTATACTACAGGTCATGACTTTTTTTGCATAATGAACATCACTTGCTGTAAAAATAATGGATTAGAACATAAAACCTGAGTGATATCCAAGCAATACAAATAAAGATGTGCTTTTTGTTCTAAAGTGGTTTCCTAAGAAAGGTGATACGTTGTTTTACGGGAATTATGATATAACAACAACTGCCATAAATGAACAGAATGGATTCTCCGTCTACACAATAGACATGGCATTGCATTCGGCTGCCACAGAATATTACAACATGGCAATGCCAAATCAGGTCCAACTTATCTTAAACCATCTTTTGAAATATGTCAAATAATGTTTTAATACAAGAAAGGAAATGCTTTGCATACGTCATAAGCTGACCAGTGATCAGATAGAGTTCATATTAATGCATAAGGGCCTATCAGTTTCTGAAAATTATCCATTTGTAATTTTACTACTTTAATTTCTGTAATTTTGCCCGTCGTTGCTTAATCTCAAAATTTCTATCACGTTTACTGCCGAGAATTTTTTTAATTGCAAATTTTAATTGCATAACTTTGTTAGCACGTTATTTTTAAATGCATCTTTCGAAATATAATGTTGTGTTGTACAGGAGCCGACACGCGTTATTTCACTCTTTGTTCTGGACGAAAATGATGAACGTCACATCGGAACTCCTATCATTTCTATTTACATTGAAATAATGCGCCAAACGCCGACTGGACATTTGCCGACCACTGTATTATGCAGGTATCGCTTGGCAAGATGATGTTGATGTTGTAAGACGGGATTCAACTTGTTACTTGACGTTAATACTTAGAGCTATATGATTAAAGGCCAGTTATATTTTAAGGATATATTCCTTCAATGGCAGGTTTTTATGGGGTCATGTCCTTGGCCAAAAAATGCTCAATATAGAGCTATGATAATAGTGGAGACATGTTTATTGTACTAATATACTGAACAATTTTGTTCAAATTTGTAAAATATTTGTATTTTTTATTATTCCACTGTTTGTTTATTGCCATAATTTTTAGATATGCAAACTATGCTGATATAAATATATTAGCGTTTTATGCTATCCAGAAATGGAGCTCGCCTCACTGGTCTGTATATAGCCCTCAGCATCCTATTTGATATGTGCAGTGCCGAGCAAGAATTTGATGTATTTCAAGTCGTTCAGAAGATCAGACGTACCCGACCCCAGTTCATTGGTTCCTTGGTAGGGTGCCTGTATCATACAATATCGACCAGTAATTTCTGTATTACATTACTATACAACAACAGAGGCGAGTAAAGCGTTTCATATCATTTCTTACATTGCTTCAATTCGTTTTTCACATCCTTATAGTTATTAAATTTCTTGTTTTCTGTTCCAGGAACAGTACAAGCAGCTGTACGGGATTCTCAAAGAATTTTCAACAACGGAATCAGAATATTTCAATTCTAAATAACGGTTTTGCTTATGCAAACCTTCAGAATTGTACTGAATATATTATGGTAGCTAAAAGATTAAAAGACTTTTATAGAATTGCTAAAATTTAGTATTTTTACACAGTAAAAACTGTCCCGTTCTGTCTAAACAAGAGAGATTGAGTTTTCCCTGTATTCCCTTATACATTGTTGTGTTACACTTGATCGGTGATGCAAATGTGGAATTGCTGAATGCATGTTATCAGAGAAAAATTATGAGAAATATTAATCAACGGTCTTAATTTAGCTGTAATTACGGATTTTGGTTTATCTTTACCCTTTCTATTACATGATTAGCATATGTATTGTGTATAAGTCTGCTACCGCTTCGATTTTTTAAATGTTTTTCAAAGTTTCAGACGTTTAGCCTTTTGTTGAACTGAACTGAACTAATTTTGAGCAAAACGTGACGTTTGAATCATTTTTATTTAGCACCTATCTGCTTACAACTTTTTAAACCATTGTAATACGCTTAGATATTAAGCATACAAATAATAACCTTTTTCATTAAATGGTACAGAAATAAAGCTATAAAATGTCAATTTTTATTTTTAAAGTAGATACCATGCAAATCGTATGTCTTCTACCTAAAACTAACATTCAATTTTGGAAGAATGTCACTAGCGCAGTAAACATATGCTTATCTCTCCCTGTTACATTCGAAAGGTTCAAAGCGTTGTTACTGATTGTAAATCATAAGAAATACGAATATGACTTTCACTTCAGGTCAGAGATTAAACGGAAGATTTGATTTTTACATCTCAATATAACAATATAACGTCAAAATACTTACAATGATTCTATAATATTTTCATGATATTCTAATAACGATTTTGTGGTATTCTGTACCAAAAAAATAAACTCTTCTATAACGCCGTTGTGTTTTAAGAATCCAAGTATAGAATTGGTCTCATGTTTCGCATGTTATTTGTTAATTTCTATGATAAGATGATAACATGCATCATTACTAATCTTATTTAATAATCGGTTTGAACGTGTCTAGCTTTCTAAATGCTGCAAGTGTTATCGAATTGAATTGAAACATTAAAACGTGCTACAGCGCATTGTGTAAGTTCTTCAAAAATAAATTTACACGACGCCAAAACCATTATCTTATGAAAATATTTTGTGCAAAATCCAGTGGTATGTATGTTGTGGTATTACGGTCAATTAATCTTTCATTAATTTAACACTTGACATAGCCTTTGACTTGCAAGTGTTATATGAATTTGTGCGAGCAGCCGTTCGTCCTTTTTACTCTCCTTGGCAGTTTTCTGATTTTTGTGTATTTTTCTCTGACACTATTGGCCCTAGAACTATGAAACTTGGGACTTATGAAGAGCTTGATCTGAACGTGTGCATGTCACTTTTCATTTTCGTCTTCGATTTCGTATTCTTTGTTAAAACGCCATGTAAAAAGAGTGTATTTTTACAGGTAAATCCGGAGCATTTAACGTACAGCACAGAACACACAGTTGCTCAGCTTTGTGCGAGCTCTCAAATGTGTAAATAGAAAACATGCCAGATCGGCCAATAAAATCTTAAGTCAGCAAAACCAAACACTACTCGTATTCAAGCTCTGTTGTTTGCTAATATATTTAGCTGGTATTAAGTTATCAACCTATGGAGTTTTCTTTCTTGACAGTGGCCCAGTTTTTTAGAATATTATAAGCCGCATACATGCTGTGTCATAAGCTCTGTACATAGTTGTATAACACACCGTGTGCATGTTGTAAAATACTTTAGATTATTCAAGAAATAACCCATTGAAGGAAGTATTTTGGCGTTTTAATTTTTGTCAAGTGTTTAACGTTTCACTAGCGAAATGCGATTCTAGTTAGTAACTTGTCTTTCAGTTTCGTAAAATAATTTTAACGCACACCATTAAAAGTTTACGTTTTAACTTTATGCATTTATTCTTATAAAACATTGTTAAATTTTCCGAAAAGCTTACGCCGTTTTTAAATGTCATGCAATGGCAGTATAAAATATAGATATTGCTTAAGATTCTAGAGACCTCGACTTATCAATAGCCTGACATCAGATGGCTCACTTTTGATTATGAATGTTTTACCGGTGGGACAGGAACTTTCGATCTCAGGGACATTTGATGTGAATGTATTTACAGCCAACGAAACATCCAGTTATTTCTCAGGAATTCACTTTCACGAACTAATTGCTTCCGAGATTTTACAACAATCGGGGATCGAATCATGGTCAGCTAACCCAGTATCATATGGACATTTATTTCTGACTGGGATACATTTTTAAGACCAGAAGTTTCCTCCAACAAACTGGTTTTCCAACCAAACATTTCATATTCTCGACAAGTGGGGTACCTCTGAAAAAATCAGAAAAAACAGTGTGTGAGCCTCGTATTAACCGCATGAGATAGTGGATTAATTCGTTCTGGCGAGATAACTCAACATCTAATGGGAGTTCACCTTCTGTTTCAGGGAGAATTACACCCGATGCTTAACTGTCTTGTGAAGATTTTTCCAGGATCAAATAAGAGATGACCATTTCCAAAATCCCCACGATGTTCAAATTTGGACAATTTAAACCTTAAAGAAATGAATTCCGATCTACCAAAAATGCATATGAGCCCATACCTTCTATGCTTCTACGATACAGAAGATAACCCTTCTGATTAACATTGAGATTTTGACAGAGGTTAAACAAGAGACGATATCTTATATGTCAATGCTTTCCATGGTCCTAGACCGCATTGGACCAATCGCAACACTGAAATTTAGCCATTATCTTTAAATGGTGAATACAACGAGGGGCGATAATTCAAGGGGTGTTTTTGTGACCATAGATCTTATAACCGGGGTGTACAAGACAGAAAATATTATCCTATTGCGAGTTCCAAGCACGTAACACCTTCTTTCGTGAGGAGACAACTTGCAAATACCAGCCGTTCCAAATCATCTAACAATGTTATAATGCTGGAGTCACCACTTAGAAGCTCTTTGCGAGAATTGTTTGTGGAAGTGCTGAGACCTAAACATTTATCTCGATGAGCTAAGACTAGTGTCCTCCGTCTATTCAGAAGCACCAGATGGAGACAGCAGAATGCACAGCAGAATTAAAAAAACACTTCACCAGTGTCATTCAAAATCATTCGACCATGAAAAAACTACTGGCTTATTCCCCAGCATCAGTATAAGCTGTAATACGATATACGGAAAGGTATATTGCCGTTAAAATCATCGTAGAGTAGTAATGGCTAAACCACTGTAACAAGACTGCTTCAAACCAAAAAGACCGTGATAACAATTAATTTATTTACATGAGAAAACACCCAAATTGGAAGCAAGAAGTTTTGCCAAAAGTACTACATAAACAAATGAAACACTGCAACGGTCGAGAGTTGCAGAACATTTTAAAGGGATTGCAATAAGATAAAGATTGCAATTTGGTAAATGTGGGTACAATTGTGAGTTTTCGTGCTCCTACAATTTCCTGTTCAAAACATACACTGCTATTTAAACAGCTTTTGCACTATGTGTTGAGCTATTTCTCTAACACTTCACTTTAAGATCCTCTCTATATAAGTGATATATTCTTTTTCCATTATAAATAGTTAAAAGATCAGTGTAAATGAGAAATGATTGTCCATTATAAAATGTACCACTTTGGAGAATATGAAGAGATCGTGAGTTTTCATGAAGATTAGTCCAATAGCCACAAAGGCAGCACAATTGTAGTCATTCTTTATCTTCGAAGAAATTTATGAGTACTCCACAATATCTAACAGTATCCCAAAATAATTTATAAGATTCTTCAGTTAGCTTCTTTTATTAAATATATTGCGTTAAAGGTTTCACTTATGGAAGAAGTGCAATTTTAATTTTCACTAAACAAACAAATATTTGCCGTTACTGAACATTTCAACGATTATGTAGCTCATGGGAGAAACATTCCTTGTCTAACAAACAGAATGCTATGCTATTTTGGAACATGTGGAGAAAACTGCGAGTCTTCTTGCTAAAAAAATTATCTGAATAGTAAAACCGTGACTTTCGACAGGTTGAATGGGAGCTGCCCCAGAGGACGTATTGCTGGTTATTTTGGAGATCAATGTACTATTTGTATGTCGATTTAACACTACCTAATTATGCAAAACATATTAATACTGATGAGTTTATTGATATTAAAAAAATCAATGAATTTACAAAGTATCTGAACAGTGAATCATTTCTTGCAAAATCTATTGTTTGCAAATGGTGTCAGCTCAAAAAATTATTGATGATAAATTGTTTTATTTGTTTATTGTTTAGGTTGTCCACTAACCATGACCAAGTCGGTTACTGTTTGGTTGGTCGGAATAGTCAAAGTGGCCGTCAGCCACCTTCTTCCCCACCTTTGTATTTGTTCAAAAAATTTTGTTTCTACCACTGCTTTCGCAGGTATTATAATACAAATTCTACGTGAAAATTCGAATTCAAGGCTGTAAAATTACCTAATAAAATGGCAATAATATCGAAGCCATGCGATTATTGACCTTTATTAAACTTTTCATTAATTCAGTGATTTCGAATATATTTACCCATCTTCTTACATCCTTCGTAATAATCATTGTTTGACCCAAATAAACCAATATCTATTCGTTAAATTCAAGGTGTATTTACACACTGTGTAAAATGTTTCTAAGGTTTTTATATAGGCAACACTGTTTCACTCAAGTATATTTTAATATTCTTTCTTAATAATCTTTTTTATTGTTGTAATGGCAATACATAGTAACAAGGGGGAATACATTTTACCGATAAATCAACAATTTATTTAATACTTCTCAAATACTGCCTTAGCAGCTAGTAATATATCATGGTATCCATCTCTTTAATATGTATAGACGCTTGTTAGCAGAGTTTTAGCTGTGGAAACTGAGCTCCTGGTCATGTGTGCACTGGAGTAAATGGGCATTGTCGAGTCAGCTGTGCACCAGGTTGAAAACTTCCAACTTGCAAAGGGGAGAAATAACAATTTGCATAAGTCTTGAATATGCATAGAATGTTACAATTTGTATTATCCATGTACATATTGATATCCCTAAGCTTTATCTAGGTCAACAATTTACAGTTATTTTCAAATACAGGTAAGTAATTCTTCATCCAATTGACGCCATGATTGTTTTGTTGTAAAGTATGTGAAGGCAACAGATATGGACAGAACTGCTGCTACACATGCTACTGTTGCAATAATGCAGCATGTGATTCTATTCTTGGTACCTGCCCCAACTACTGTGCCTCAGATTTTCAGGGTCGGACCTGTTCCAACCCTTTAAAAACAAAGCGGACAATGGAGAAGGTTGGTGCATTCACTATTTGTTCCCGGCAAACAATCATAACGCAGTGATCCAAAACATGTTTCAATCCAATGTATCTTTTAAGAAACTTTTGTATTAATTAATCGATTTTCTTTTCCATGTTGATATTTTAGAAGCCACTCCATAAGCTGGCATTATTGATGGTATTACTGCATCAGCATTAATAGTAGTGTTAATTGCCGTTATCGTTCCAGTTCCGATTAGATAAAGTAAGTGCAGTGTATTAAATTGGCTACATTTTAGAAAGCCATTCTGCCTTGTTGGATATCCAAGTTATGTTGAAGGAAATTATAAGAAAAATGCAAATAAAAACAATGAATTTTCAACAATCAAGAGATGCATTTTTGTTACCAGGAAGAAAAAAACAAAGATCCTTAACTACTTGAAAGCGAACAAACATTGCAGTTTAACAAATGACGTAACTGCTTGTATGTCCCAAATATTTATTCATTAATATATTTCCGGTATGTTTAAGAGTAACATCACCAAATCAAATACACCAGTTAAAACCAATTACGAAAATAGTTACCCTGCCATAGATTATATATTATTTTATAACCGCACAACATTTTTCGTGTTGTGTGTTGAATTCTACGATAATTTCATGAACAATAGATGTTTAGAAAAATCAGCCAAAAATATATCTAAAATGATCTGCCCAACATTTACCTCACGGTTGAGAGACTGGCTCCAGAATGGTTACAGGTAACACAATAAAATGATTTACATAGGACTCGCATTTTATGGCTTTACTAATAACTTTAGATGCTCCTTCGATTTCACAAGTTCATGCTGCTGAAAGTGACGAAATTTCAAAAACAACGTGCAAGATGGCATAATAGACGAAGCAAACAGTTTTTCTGCACAACCAGCAATACCAAAGAAACCAAATGTTAGAAATGACGACAAAACAGCAGAAATCGCCCAATAGAAGAAAGGTATATTGCAATCGTATTTATACTTTACTTTGGGGTCTGTAGAATGAAAAAAAAATGAATTTCTGCAGAAGCATCCTTACATTTGTATCGCAAGTAAACACCGAAATGTAGCATGACATGTATTGTTACGGTACATCCTAATTTATGTGCCCACATGTAGGAGCAAACGACGAATCTTCAGTATATTGCGTTAAAAGCGTTGAAGCAATATTATTACATAAATAGCAAAATTTTCACATTTCAGTTGCTTCAGTTCAAGAGCTATAAAATCTAATAGACGTTAGAAGCTTTCGCGAATTTATGTCCAATAAAATATAAAGCTGAAATGCAAATATACGGTAAGAACTGCCATACACTTGTCTTTACCACTAAGCAATACCGATTTATGAGCTTTCATTGATTACTTTGTACTTTTAAAATCACGCAATCAAATAATGTTCTATCAGGTGAATGAGTAATTTTTCACGTCAAGGAGTCGTGAAGCAAGTGATGGAAATAAAATGCCACGTGTTGAAAAAATAGAACGTTCATAAGTTGCAACATTATTTACCAGCTATGTCATTTTAAATGTGAAACTGATACCTGCAGACAGCATACAGCATCCTTGGACATTGGAAAAAATCAAAATCTCATCTTAAAAAACATGTTCAAGAACATATTTTCTCGTAAGTTACTGCTCTACATATATGAGTTATTTTACATATTTCTAACAGTGGAAGAGTAACAAACTAAGTAATATACCTCTCATACCTGGCACTACCGCCCCTTGGTTTCTTTGTTTTCTTCTGACTTATAGCCGATGATCTGAGAATATGATGTTACTGTTATTGTCATGGTTACCAATTTAGTAGAAGAAGAAAAGGTCAGATGTCATTTACTTTTGTGTATTTCAATGTATCTAGCTTATACATTTTGAGTACATCTGATAACATTCGTTAATCGACGGGCGTTTTATAAAAGAGGGCTTAGTATGCGGTGTGTAGTTTATGTCAAAACTGTACTCGCATTCTTTTCGTATTTAAACACGAAAACAGTGTCAAGTACTGGCCAGATGAAGGGAAAAATAGCTATGATGACATCACAGTTTCCCAAACAGCAGAAGAACAATGGCAGGATTATGTTGTGTGGGAGTTTACAATTGCAAAGGTTACTATCATATTTTAATGCAGCATATTATCACTGACACTGTGATATCGTATATTCTTTTTTACCTCAGCAGTTTGTTAATTGCTGCATCGAATATGTTTTGTAGTATTAATCGTGGGTTTGTCTCCTTCCGGGAGGATAGGAGCGCCAGGTGTCACAATTCAGCTACATGGGATGGCCAGATCACGGTGTCCAGATGCATGCTTCTGGTCTACTCACCATAGTACACAGAGTAAATACCCACACTTCAAGGCATGATAATCTCCTGTTGTTTACACTGCAGGTACTGAAGTTTACGAAATTTGAACCTTATTTCTAAGACAATAAAGTGCTCTCTAATAATACTGAGGAAGGGTTGCTAAGCGCTGAAGATATGTAATGATAAAACCATGCGAGTGGGTAGACTGACCGGATAAACCCCCCTCGCAACCTAAGGTACTAGCAGCACGAGACTGAAATGTGGGCGTAAAGACTTGTTGCTTGTTTTCGGTATTGTTCAACGCGAGTGTGGGTTTTCAGCACGGTTCAACACGAGTGCCGGTTTTATAATAATTCCTGTTTTCTAGTATAATATCTGATAAACTAAACACTTTTACGTTCCTCTGCGATGTTTTCTGCCTTCCATTATGTTATTAGGACATTTTAGAAGTGCATGTGGTGAAAGTTTGATACTGGAAAAGCAACAAGTACGGTTGTGGGCATTTATTGGTCCTTTGTTCTGCGCAAATACCATTGTTTTTTCTGCGTGCAATGGCAATCACGAATCAAACTATATTCTTTCTTTCTTTATAGCGCCGGTGTAGGGAGAACGGGAGCATTCAGTCATATTCATTTTAAAGTTGTGTTAGATATTAAAAGTCCACCAGTGGTCTTTCAGATCATTTCATTGAGAATTGAGTGATCAAAATTCGTTTAAATAGAAAAAGCGTTTTGTAAATATAAATTAAATTTTCATTATAGAAAGATTAGTTTTTTTAAGAAGTGGTATTTAATATATTACAATTAGTATAATAGTATAATCAACGGGTTCAATCACCATAAATATGGGTAAGTTGTGGCGCAAAGAATCAAGTACAAACAAAACACTATTAGAGCTAATGGTGACGAATGTTAATTTTAAAACATCACATGCATACACAATTTAATAGCAAACTAGTAGGTACCATGACCGCTGACAGAAGGACGAACACACGCTCCTGTACAGGCTTTATCTATTTCTCATGTATTACACATATGTGGTTAACAATAAAGGCACAACAGCAGAGATGCAATTTGAACTTCTACGCCATCTAACGAAAATGAGAACAACCACTTCGAATGGGTTTCCATTGAAATACTAAAATATATAACAACGGATTATACAACTGTTTCTCAAAATTAGATTAATACGCGGCCAGTATCTGATATCAAGCAAACATTTTTTTGTTGCTTTTGTGTGATAATACGGTTAATTAGACATTTCTTTCAATTTCACAAAGAGAAAAGTGTATTCAAAGATGTTTCATTGTTTTAGAAGCATTATCAACATAGTACTATATACTGAATGCACATATCACTTTGAAATGAAATGGAATAGGAATGCATGTGGGTTGTATGAAAACTTATGATAAATTCTACTATATACTTTATCATATAGCGTAAATTTTATTTTTAATGGCGTGAAATGCCCAGTTCTAAGTACATATTCTCTGAACTATCGATGTATTTATGAGGGAGAAAACATTAACTGAAATTCTGAAAACATAGCCATTGCTAAACGTCTCAAGACGAGTTGTCCCCTGATCACAGAATAATTCAAGAGTTAATGAAAGAGTTACCTGTATGGACTTTTTTGGGCAGGAGTCTCCCGTTCTCAGGGGAAATCACGTGCAGGCGGAGCAGTTGGGTTCCCAGAAAGCTCCAGTTATCTCTTTAAAATCCATTGTTTCAAGACCGGTTATTTCCCCCACATCATCGCTAGCTCAAAAATTAATCGATGAGCATTTATTATGGACCTTGCATAAAATCGTAAGACCAGAAGTTTCTTCCAAAACATTGGTTTCCCCACATAAAATATCTTGATAAATTGGAAACCAATCTTTGGCTCAACATATTAATGGGTTTACGCATTCTGGCAAGCTTGTGATAACAGTAAGCTGGCCTACCTGCTATTTCTAGAAGACTTTCACCTAATTGAGGATATTACAGGATCCATATGAAACTTGATCTCTACGTTTTTCAGACGTGGACTAATTTAACCCTATAATTAAAGTTGCGAACATAAATTTTTTAGAGAAAATGTAAATGGAAAGAACTCATACCTCCATAAGTAATTATAGCTTTTCCCGAGGAACTCAAAATTTATACCAGTACATTTGTGCAAGGCAAAATTTAACTGGATGTGTCTAAGAGGTGGTTGTGAGAAATATGGTCAAAAGCCTTGCATGAAAAAGGTCTCGGATTTCAAACTTTCAGATTCGTAAGTAGCACGGGAGGCAAAACCAGATTTAGAGATGATATAATTCACAATGTCAATCATTCTTCATTTCTACAGAAATGATTTAACAGGCATCATAGCAACTTGTAACTCAAGTGATGTGAGCCTTACATGGCGTGTGCCACTAGTGTCACTGGAATATCTCTGAAGCAATGATTTTAAGATATTCCTAGATACGACGCCAAACGAAGGGAGCGTGAATAAAGAAGACGAGGCCACTATGATGCAGAAGATAATGTGTCTGAATAAAATTTTCTCTTAGAACACTTTCTGGGTCTAGACCACATTGGACCAATTTGAGCCACATGGGAAAGCAGATTAAAAATCCTCATCCGTTAATGGCAAATAACTGGAAGTGATTTAAGACGTTCTTCTTGCATGCGACAAATATGAAGAACTGTTCTGAGCAAGAGAGGAAATATTTATCATATGGTAAATCTCCTCTTAAGGATGAAGCTCGTTCTTTATTATTTCGCAGAAGTTTCTTTTCCGAATAAAGTTATAATTTCGATTTACACACGTTTTGTAACTGACGTTTAAGCACCCCCAGTGACTATTAGCTCAGCTTCGTAGACAGTTGATCTGGTAACATTAAGCTCCCAGATTCAATTCTGTTCGTTGCAGTGGGTTACATCATGTATCAGGGAATTCGAAAATAACACCCATTGAGAGTTTCCTCCATCCCTTTAAACAAAAGACCAAGTACCCCATGTTTTTCTCTTGTTAATTATACTTATCTTTTCTATAAATATGATTTTACACAACACCTTTTTTTCAACTCAATTGAATAAAAATACTAAAATATTGAGGAGTTTCATTACTTAATAGTTTGGTACCTTACGAAAAAATATGCAACCAGTAACAGTGAAACTGATTTTAATACAAGTATGAGCCATAAACTAAATTCAATAAGGGAATTAATCTTGCAATATCCATTTTAATCACATGTCCATTTTAAAACGATCGTATTTAGTGATGCATTTTTAATAACTGGCCTATTAATAAAGATCAAAACTTTTCAAATACAGTAATTTGCTATATTGTGCAGATTTTTCATTCGGTCTCTTTTTATCCTTCATTCAGTATCATAGTAAATAAACCTCAATAAACGGGATATCCAACTGCTCCGAACACCGGACACCCGCCGTGGTACCAAGTGTAAGGCCTACCATATAAAGAATAGCTAGGTACCGGACGATTTAGATAAGACTCTGATATTTTGTACTTGAACATGCATTGTTTGCGGTAGTTTTTGACGGAAAATGCAACAAAATTGAAATTCAATTGGGTCTTTATGATTTTAAGGCATAATTGATGTCTTGGTAACGATTTGAAAAGCAATAACATAAGATTTCAGTCATGGTGTGTGAGGTAGGTGATTTGCGTCAAAAACTGGTGAAAAAATACATCAGACCATGAAAATAGCCTTAGAACACTTCTCAGTAAACCACAAAAGAAATCCTCACTGGACATCAACCCTTCCTTCCCCCTCTTTTGAAAACTGCAGAGAAAGGCACCATACACAAGTGTCTGCTATACCCGGAGAAAGGTTCGCATTTATCATAGCTTTCCAGAAACGAATCTGAGATTGTTATCAAACTTTTGTAATGATTTGGAGGGATGTGGGTAGATTACAAAGGCTTTAGCTTGTTAGTAATGGCTAGTTTTAGTGATTAAAAACCCCAGTTTCTCAAAGACATTCAGTTCCGTAGGGGAGGGGGATCTGTACACAGATTGCATGTTCCTGATACAGCTACAAATTAGTTCAGCTCCTTGAGTGTTTTGGTTTATTGAGGATTTACTGTATAACATACTGCATATTATATTGAATCACAGCATTTGTATATTCATTCGAAATGCACTGAAGATACACCAGTTATGTTATTATCCTCGAAAACGAATTAGATTTGAATTCTATGTCTTAATGCACAAATGACTGAATAACGGCATTTAGTTGATGTAGGTTACCCTGTTGCAAACTTTCACTGGTACCGTCTTTGCTTAGCTCAGTGTACTTATCGAGTCAATACACGCATGTGTAATTTCCTTTAAACGGATGTATGTTACAAGGAAGTATTTTGTAGTTAGATGCGCATTCCATTTCACATTGTTTTAAACATTTTTCATTATAAAATGTGTAGAAATTGAAGAAATGTGAATAATTGGTTATAAACATTCGCGGCGAGACAAAATATATACGCATAGAACGTTTTTTTTCTTTGAATGATGCACATGGGCTGGATTTTTACCTTTTTTTATTTATTTGGACTACCTCTCACACTGAATCGCAATGTAAGTAAAGATTAATGTTCTTGTGTTTTAGTCACTAGACCAGGGTTCATGTTCATGAATGAATTAAGCAGGTGTGATCACTTCATTTTATCCATATGAACAGAGAGTTTGGGAAATAGGATTCTTTAAAATTGCATACCAATATTGGTGACTAGAAATCAAGGTTTGACGAAGCCGAAAAGGCATCAAAAGTAGTGCCAAGATATGATTTTGAAGCTGCATATTCACGCAACAAATTGTTTAGTATTAACAATGTTAAAATGATTGTTTAGCGTCATTACCGAAACATTGTTTAACCCCACCATCCCCAATGGAATTCTTTTAAAGAACTACTTGCCCGGCACAGTCAAATAGCAAAAACGCTGCTCAAATATGAAAATAAGGAATTTATTGGTCTCTTAATTTTATTGGTAGATAAAATACACGCAAGTCTTAGCTTCTGGATCCAGTCAGCGGTGCTTCGTCATTAAAATAGATCTCGGCAGTATAGTTTGTTCTTTTTAAAAGTATTAATGTAGTGAAATTCTTCTCTGTTGCTTAACAATTTTTGTCATCAGTGCAAAGTTGTCTTCAGTTCCTTAGAGCCCTCGAAATTCACGGCACTAAACGTTAAATTAAAAACTGCAATACCGTTTAACACCTTAATTTAATAATTAATAATAATTAATAATAATTTGGAATTAAAAATCATATTTGAGGCAGTCAATTAAACTACATTTACAATCCAAAATACGTCCCCAATAATTTTAAAATAAAATTTTGTTTACAACTCCTAGGTTGAAATAGTAACAATTCGCACAGTAATAATAGCATCATTTCGCATCTCATTCTTGATACGGAAGAAAGTCTCAATTCTGAATACTCCATACGTCTCATCTATAAGGAAAGCAGCCAGTCATTGAAGGTATATAACAGGCTTTCATGTTTCATATCATACTGGCCATATGAGTCAATATCAGAAGTAAAGTCAATTCTCTTCGAACCACGTATCATATCCATCTTGCTTCAGACTCAAGTTCTTTCCACGTACGATAAGCGTAGTTCCATTCTTCTGCAGTGAGTGTGATGGACTCATAGCCTTCGACAAGCTCATCATATTGTAAAAACCGTATGAAATGTTCACCGCCACCCCAATGACTCTAATTTTAAGATATTTGAGACTTTTAGATGAAATCCAGATGTAGAAAAACGTTCTATATTCTTCTTTACCACAGCTTATTCATCAGGTGATAGGACGAGAAGAGTTGCATTATAACACAATTTCAATCAATTCACTCAATGAATTAAAAGTTAGATATATGTCCATGATGGATGATGAGTTCTTCTGAACCATCTCCTGGATGTTGTAGCATTTATGTGCATCAATCTGCTGAAGCACGTGATCCACTGACGCCATTTGCTTCTTAAACATTTGTCATTCTTTTAATGACAACAAAATTTCCTTCTTGGATAGGATATAACCTACCAGAAGCATGATCCCTGACATATTCACTAATTTTAGCCATCACTTGCTGTTGGTATTTCACAAGTTTAATATATTTTTCTCTATTAATGGGCATCGTAATCGTTAAATCATCTGGACTCACCTTCTTCGAAGACTTTGCAGTAGTAGCTTTACGCTTAGGTTTCATAGCAGTGGCAACAGCATTAATCTCAGGTTTCGTAAGTTTTGCTTTAGACTCTGCCTTAAGCTCCATTTTTCGCTTTTACACGGCGGCATGGTGGCTGAAGGCCTACTCTTTTCATTTTTCTAAACTTTGGCTATCTTTGAAGCTGTTGCAGTGGTATTGGCTTTGCCATGAGCATTTCCTTAGACTTTGCTGTAGGTATGTTCACTGCAGAAATGTTCACTCTTCAACAATTTGATACAGAATGATTGAGATGTCTGACGGCGGGCACCTTTTAACTCATGCATTCGTGAGTTGCACTATGAGCTGTATAATGCCCATGAGCTAACGTGCTGTAGCCATCATCCAACACGATGTCGTCAAATGGTGATAGACCGACCTTCACAACCTTTTCCGAAAAAAACATTGATGTTTATGATTTCGAATGATATTTCCCACGACATGTGACTGCTCTTCCCTAAGTAAACTCTCTTTGTAATGAACATGTGTCTGTCGCCTCTGACAGGCGCGTATAATGCCCTTAGCATTCCGCTATCAAAGTAAAGAAAATCTCCGGATTGGATTACGGATCACGTGAAGTTATTGAAGCGAATTTTTCTGTGAAAGACAAATCTATACACGTATGCACACTGTACCGACCAGATCCTTTCGAAAAAAACCATGTATTTTTAGAGGAAGTTTCAGATTTTCTAGTAGCTACTGCGTCCTACAAGAATGATGTTATTTTTTTAGGCGATTTAAATTTTCATCTTGATGTTATCGACCATCCTGATGTACTAAAATTTAGTTCCATTCTGGCCACGTGCGGTTATCTTCAGCTGGTTTCCTCTCCAACTCACCACAATAACCATATGTTAAACGTGGTAATTTGCTCAAATCCTGAGCTTATCTCGAACATAAGTGTTCGTGACCCTTGCATTTCAGATCATTATTTAGTTGCATTTAATATCACTGTGACTAAGCCTCGTGCTCTCCAGGATCGTGTTATATATGGGAAACATTCAAATTTTAACCTTGGTGATTTCTAAAATGATGTTCTAAAGCTTGATTTACCCTCTGAAAATGCTACGCTACAATCAGTGGTCAAATCTTATAATGACGATAGATATCGTTGACAGGCACGCCTCCAAAATAGGAAACATTGTCAGAATACGTCACAATACGCAGTGGTATAACGCCAACATACCCAGTGCCAAAGTTATCAAACGCCGACTTGGAAGGCGGTACGCCAAATCCGGCCTCGAAAAGGATAAACAACTATACCGAAATCAGGGTAAACTGATGAATCATTTCTGTAATGAAGCCAAATCAGAGTTTTATTCAGTTAAGGTTCTCGACTCACAATATGACAAAAACGCCTATAAACGTCACAAAGGAGCTTCTAGGTTGGTCTAAGCCTAGCACACTCCAAACAAATATTAAACAGGAAGTCATGCCTAACATATTCTGCGAAATTTTTCTTAGAAATGATATTTCTAGTGATGATCGCTCAAAAATTTTTTAAGAATTTCGTAAACTCAATGGTTCATTCTGTAGCTCAAAACTGCCTGAATTTAGACCTGTTACCAAAGTAGAACTGAAACGTGTTATTGAAAAGTCATCCCCGGCTACCTGCTCGCTTGATCCACTTCCGTCATGGTTGCTGAGAGTGTGTAGTAATGAATTTTTGGATATTCTTACGGACATTTTGAATTTATCCCTCGCCAACGCCGAAGTGTCTGAAAATCTAAAGTGTGCCCTCGTCGTACCTCTTCTCAAGAAAGTCAGTCTGGATCCATTTATTTTTAAAAACTATCGTCCAGTTTCGAATTTAAGCTATGTTTCCAAAATCGTTGAACGGGTAGTAGCAGCTCAGTTGAATCAACATCTTATCACACAAAATCTTTTGGATAAATATCAATCAGACTATCGTATGTTCTGTTCCATAGAAACTGCACTATTACGAGTTCAGAGTGCTGTCATGAACGCTCTTGACAGAAAGTCTATTGGTGAACTAGCGATGCTAGATCTTAGTGCAGCTTTCGATACCATTGACCACGATACGCTGTTCACACGTCTATACCAACGCTTTGGAGTAAGCGATCATGCTTTATCATGGCTAAGTCCTACTTATGTTACCGAACTCAGACTGTGATCGTGAATGGCTTTACCTCATTAGCTGCTACCCTCAGTCATGGCATGCCCCAGGGCTCTGTTTTAGGCCCTATTTTATGCACTGTTTACGTTATTCCGCTGGCGGATATAGCTAATAAATATAATGTTAAATATCATTTCTATGCTGATGACTCGCAAATTTATATTACTTTTGATCACAAAAAGGACACTGCAAAGGCTATCAACACTATTGAAGAATGTATCCTGTCTTTCAGGAAATGGAAGTGTGCCAATTTTTTAAGCTTAACGATGACAACACTGAACTTATTTTATTTGGCTCAAAATGTAATTTGTCGCGAACTAAGGGTATTGAAATCAATATCGACTCTACAGTTATTTCATCCGTACCTACAGTGAAAAATCTGGGTGCTATGTTGGATAATTCGCTAACCATGGATAAATGTATCAGCCTCAAATTATCTTCTGCATTGTTTTACCTACGAAACATAGCTAGAATTCGACGATTTTTAACTCCTCAGGCCACTAAGTTGTTAGTTCAGGCATATGTTATATCTCTCCTGGATTACTCCAACTCTCTACTCTATGGTGTCAATAAATCATTATTTTGCAAGCTTCAAGTCGTGCAAAACTCGGCAGCTCCTCTCATTTCCAAATTGAAAAAGATTGAACTGTGTAACGCCCCTATTCATTGTTCTGCACTGGCTACCGGTAGAACAGCGGGTAGTATTCAAAATTTTAGTCATTGTTTTTAACTGTATTCATGAAAGCGCAACTCAATATCTAGTGGATTTAGTAACACTTTACCGGAACTGTCGCTCGATCCGATCGGGTAGCCAAGGATTACTGGTGGAACATAAAACTAACAACAGATACGGTGATAGAGCATTCGTGAATTATGCTCCTAAGCTATGGAACTCGCTGCCTATTCATTTCAGATCTATAAATAATTTAGCATCTTTTAAAAGAGCTCTTGAAACACACCTTTTTAATAATGCTTATTTTGTCCACTAATTTGTAGCAGTATTATAGTTGTATTATTGTTCACGTGTATCTTTTTTACTTACAGTTGTATACGTTGTTAAGCACTTGGAGCTTATTATTAGATAAAGAACTATGCAAATGTATTAATAATAAAAATAATAATAATAATAATAATAATAAAGCTGTTTTGTCTCTGGATACTTCTTCATGTAGTTGTAGTGATAATCATATATGAGGGTTTTGCTGAGATCTAGAATAGTAAGCCCCGTCTGAATCGGTTTGTTCAGAAACAGATCCAATTTGACAGAGTGTACTGCTGTCAAACTGGCATTGTTCATCTGTTTGTAAGTCCTTTTCAAACGAACTTTTTGCCACTTTTCTCTTCTATGTTTTGACATTTATGCATTTAGCTAGCAATGTTTGGCAGAACTTAATGGATCGGTGTGTCTTTATCACTTTCAATTCGAAAGATTCATATTGCTGCAAATTGCGATAATGTAGCACAAGCTTTTTCTAGTCAATGAGATTGGGAATCACCCTTTCCGCTGGTTTACGTTTCAATCTCAACTGCTTTCTCAGGTTTTGACTGTATTCGACAGTTCACTGATTCCAACAGTTTTCTTCTCAGAAGCCACTGGTTAGTCACTATGTTGATCATGGATTTCATCTGAGTATGTGAGATTTACCTCTAAAATATATCTTGTCTCAGCACCTTCACTAACTTTCATGTAGTCTAGAAATTCTGGCACTTCTACCCATGTAAATCCAAATTCTGGCAAAATCCGTGACATACTCCATCCATAGAGTTGTTGGCGTCAAAGTACATGGTGTAGTTTGATGACTTGAGTACATCATAATCTGGTATGTAGGGTTTGTTGGCTTCTGCATACTTGTGTGTAATGACTGAAATAGCTCCCCACAGACCTTGCTCTAGCATTTCATAATGTCAATATCATCTGTCAATTCCTTTTGAACCTTGGTGTATTTCAGCATAGCATTCCATGTCGAACCGGGTGATGTTTAGTAATGAGTATAATCCAATTCATACGTGCCAAGGCACATATTTCTAAAATTTCTAAAATTCTAAAACACATCTGCCAGCAACAACACATCTATTTTTAGGTACAGGTCACAATACTCTCCATTGCAGTGACATACATTCCAGACCCAGACCCGTTGTGCAAGAGCATAATCCTCATCACTAATTCCTTCTTCAGACAATAGACTGCAAAAGGCTTCTTGTGGTGGAGATCTGATTTCTGCAAACTTGGAGGATTCATCAACATAGTCATCGGGATGCACTCCTTTTCTCAAAAGTAATTCTTAATACTGATTGTCCTATGCATCAGAAGTCATATTCTGAAACTTCTTTCTGCCCTCAGCCGCTAAATTGGCTACTAATGTTTGCACGGATGCTTCCATGAATTGGTAGAAGTCGATGAATTTCAAACTGCCCATGGTAATCGCTATGTACTATTCAATTTTCTCCATAAGAAGATGACTGTCATATTCTCGTAGGCTGTGGAATAAGATAATGAATAATGAGGATAATGAATGAATCCCACTTTCCTTGCTGATCATTTCTTAAGCGAAACTATAGCTTGCATTCACTATGAGCTTCTCCATGGTATTTTCCGTTGATGTGATCATGGTCTCGCACACGATCCACTCACATCAACTCATGGCAGATGTAACAATGAGAAGCTGGAGCAAACTGTTTCTTATCCTCAGCAGTCAGATCAATGTGTTTTGGGTGGATCAATGAACTCACAAGTTCATCCACCATATATTGTCAAATATGTGAACAGCATTATCCGCACGGTAAAGCACAGGATCATGCTTCTCATATTCGGATGTATTTTCAGATTCAAACACTTCTTGATGTGCCTGTCCACAAGGCTTATTCTTCTACCTTTAGCCATTTGCATTACATCCTTCTATCTTTGTTTCTTCGTTTGGTTTGTTTCTCAGTTTGTTTCTACTTTTGTATCTTTGCAGGAGGTTGATCGACTCATCAGCTAATCTGTTTATGTTTTGTTATGTTATGTTTTGTACTGGCATTGCACGAGCATCATCACATTATGGTCTGCATACTGTTCAGCATTGTTGAGGACTTGGAAGCAAAGGCGGCAAGTGATAGGTCCGTTTCTTTACGAAAGACAATCACTTTTTCACATAAATGTCTCTCAAATTCATCCAAGTTTTGTAGCAATGCATGACACATCCACATTTTACTTCATTATTTAGGAAATCTACGTTATCACTTCACTGTCATGATTGTAAATGATAGAAATTTTAGTTTCTACATATATACAGATGTGGTTGATGTGACTTCACAGTGTAATATTTCGCCATATCTTGGTGTAATTTTAACCGCTGTAATCAAAATGGACATATCTCACCGTGGGATAGGTTGTGGTATATGCTGTGGTTCTGCAACGTCTACTCCTCTTTAATATGCGCACGATGGGCTTCAATTTAACACTATGCTCTCCTTTTGATGGTGTTTTTAAACTTCTCTTTCTCTTCTTTTTCTCTTCTGCATTTGCTGCACTTGCATTTTAGTAACTGCTTTAGTCACATCCACCATCATAGCGTCATTTTTAAAAGAACTGTGTAGCTAACCAAGACGGGTATTGTATCAAAAATGTTCTGGGTCAGAAATGTTGTCTTTTGTTAATGTTGCTATGATGTTAGAATATAAGTCCTGATCCTCCAAGTAAATATTAATTCTTGTTATTCCAGCGGCATTTTATTGCATCTCAGCGTTGGCTGTTCCTATGCTGTCTCTTCGGACACCTGTAGCTATGACAAAGACGTCGGTCAATAACATATAGTAGCTTCTCACCACAAACATGGGGAGTGTGAAGGACTTTTCCTATAATAAGTCCAGTACGATGTTGGACATATCGACAGAGATATCAGCAGCTGAAGCAATAGAAATGAATCGGTAAATTCTTAGGAATCTCTATAAAATAGCCTTTGATAGTAATCAGATTGATGCACTAACAAGCAATGATACTCTGGCTTGCCGGTACTCTCTTATATACTCTACACTCAAGGGGGATACCTGCCAAAGCTAGCGGATACCTGCCAATGCTGGAGGGGATAATGCTAGGGGGTGGTCCAGAACTGTCATTTATATCCTTCTGATTTTTAACATCTAACTGCCGGTGTAATGGGAGGAAACATTATCGGTATTCAGCAAATTTAATACCAGTAAATATGTGAAATTTGGGGTTTGTTACACATGTGTTCAATTTTTTTAACCCATCAGAATTTTCAGTGTGAGATTGCTTAATGAGTCAATGGTATATGAACTTTTTTGCGTTTCTCCGATGTTTCTCAAGTTTTTAAATTAACCTCTTTCACAGTATAAACATAAGTAAAGTATCCTTTTCACTTTGTAACATTAATACATTTTCTCATGTTGACCATGTAAAATGTAAAATCAAAGGCCTGTTCAACGTCAGATAAATTTAACTTTGGCATTTGCAATCACACGTAATTTAACATCAGTCAAACATGTGGTTTTTAACTTTGCTACTTAAGCAATAAATAGGCCAAAATTAAGAGAAATTTTGCGACATCGTACGAAATATTTGCAAGACTCGAGTAAAAACTGCGAAAACTGCAAAATTTTAATGATATTGCAGATGTATTAATTAACATCAAGCTAGGTCATGTAACAAAGCATATTTTGACTAGTAATTTTAGTAATGGTAAACACTTCTATAATATCTCATGTTGCTTTTTAATAATCAATATCTACTAAATACGCTTTGAACACGAATGCTCTTCTCACTCATATGTACGAACAAAAATACCCTTTTAAAGAATATAACTGAAAGGACTTACTCATATTTGACAAGCTATCGTCGAGAGCTCAGCCCTCAGTTGAACCGTAAAACTGGGTCATGGGCCAAAAAGAAACGCACCTACCCACTATGACAGGTAACCCGATATCACAGGTATATCCCTTATCAGCGGGCTATCATTGAGGAAATGGAATCCGACTATAGACAGATGAAAGAACGGGCAAAAAAAATCAAACCTAGTGTCTACTTCTGGAATCCAAGAATTGTTGAAATTAGACAAATCACAAATTATAAGAAATTACTGCACAACCCGGATTTGCGGTCTTTTAAAATTAGGAATCAAACACACTTAAATTGGTCGATCCTTTAATGTAAATTTATTCAATTCAAAACAAAAGGGTATTTTTAAGATTTGTACAGTATATAATTCCCTTTCTAGGATTGTCGTTCAACAGTTTGCTAAAATAGGCTTTCTCATTGGCTTACCAGATCGCTATCACCACAACTGACATATTTATGGATCAAATACGATGAATATTGTGCTCGTGTTTGCGTTTTTTCTGGATCGCCAGTATGTAACTGTGATAAACACAGTTTCACTCAAAGAAGTTGCTGGAATCGTATTTAAGGACTAGTTCGCTCTTAATAAAGCATTTACACATTTATTTACTCATGGCAAAAATGCAATGGTTTTTCTAGCAATATGACTATTTCAGTGCATCCGTTTTGGCTTGTTTATAACATTTTGACCGCTTTTGAACTTAAAAATGCTTCATATTCAGTTAATCCAAAAGAAAAAAGTAGGGGTTGCACATACTTCAGACGTCAATCCTTAATGTTATAAACGCCGACACATAACTTAATCTATGCTAATACGATTAGCAAAGTACAGATTTTTTATTTCTGTTATTTTTAGTTGCGGGTGACGATCTAATGAATACGATATTTACAAGATGCATACATTATACCAATGTATCTTAAATAATACATATATCTTAGCTAAAGCGAAGATATAGCTAGAATTAACAATTTAAAATGTTTTTGTTTGCACTTAACTGAAATGTATTGGAATATTACCAAAATCAATTTTAGTGAGTTTTGTTTATTGCTAGGTCGTACTAAACTCAGGAGTAGGTAGGAAACGTTGGTTCTGGCCCAGTCAATCATCGTGACGTCATGAATCACGTGATCAATTAAGTCAATTAAGCCAATTAAGTCAATTAAGGCCGCTGTCACCTGTCAATCATTGTGACGCCCTAGTGACGTCATAGACGGCGTAACCATGGCAACAGTCAGGGTAAAGAAGTGATGACCCCCCCCCCCCCCAGGACATACTATGTACCGACCCCCCCCCCTAGGCAGCAGTCGGGACAGACCCTACGGCAAGAAGTGATGACCTCCCCCCCCCCAGGCAGCAGTCGGGACAGACCCTACGGCAAGAAGTGATGACCTCCCCCCTCCCCCCCTAGGCAGCAGTCGGGACAGACCCTACGGCAAGAAGTGATGACCCGCCCCCTCAGCAAGCAACATTCTGTCAAGTCAGCATAAGTTACACACCACAATTTGCTCGCATCAGAGGGGTATATAAGGGATGAGCACCCGACAACAACAGTGACAGTCATATCGGTAAGTGGAGCAAGGAAGCAAAAAGTTACACACCACAATTGGATCACATCACAGTGGTATATAAGGGATGACATCTAGTGACAGCCAGTGACAACCATTTCGGTAAGTGTTTATTGAAACTTTATAAATAAAAAGTGAACTTTGTAAACAAGATTTGTAAACAAACTTTATAAACAAACTTTGTAGACAAACTTTAGTTATTAAAACTTTGTAAACAAACTTTATAAACAAACTTTGTAAACAAACTTTAGTTATTTGCATAATTAAAACTTTGTAAACAAACTTTGTAAACAAACTTTGTAAGCAAACTTTGTAAACAAACTTTGTAAACAAACTTTTTAAACAAACTCTGTAAACAAACTTTGTAAGCAAACTTTGTAAACAAACTTTGTAAACAAACTTTTTAAACAAACTTTAGTTATTAAAAATTTGCAAACAAACTTTATAAACAAACTTTAGTTATTTGCATAATTAAAACTTTGTAAACAAACTTTGTACACAAACTTTGTAAACAAACTTTGTAAACAAACTTTAGTTATTAAAAATTTGCAAACAAACTTTGTAAACAAACTTTAGTTATTTGCATAATTGAAACTCTTTAAAACTTTGTAAACAAGCTTTGTAAACAAACTTTAGTTATTAAAACTTTGTAAACAAACTTTATTAACAAGATTTGTACACAAACTTTGTAAACAAACTTTGTATACAAACTTTGCAAACAAACTTTGTAAAGAAACTTTGTAAACAAACTTTGTAAACAAACTTTAGTTATTTGCATAATTGAAACTCATTAAAACTTTGTAAACAAACTTTGTAAACAAACTTTGTAAACAAACTTTGTAAACAAACTTTGTAAACAAACTTTAGTTATTAAAACTTTGTAAACAAACTTTATAAACAAGATTTGTACACAAACTTTGTAAACAAAGTTTGTATACAAACTTTGCAAACAAACCTTGTAAACAAACTTTGTAAACAAACTTTGTAAACAAACTTTAGTTATTTGCATAATTGAAACTCATTGAAACTTTGTAAACAAACTTTGTAAACAAACTTTTTAAAAAAACTTTGTAAACAAACTTTGTAAACAAACTTTTGTAAACAAACTTTGGTTATTTGCATAATTGAAACTCATTGAAACTTTGTAAACAAACTTTGTAATCAAACTTTGTAAACAAAATTTGCATAATTGAACCTTTGTAAACCAGTTTGAGCAAGTTACACATCATCGGAGTATTATAAAATGAAGAGTGAAACGTATATTTTACTTCATTTCAGTTCTAGCAACAGCAACAACAACAACGATGGCTACAGCCTACTGCCATGATTGTGATGTGACATTTCCATCTCAGGACTTGTATGTTGCGCATACATGTAAACCAGCTAGGATGAAACGTGCTCGTGAAGAGCTTGTAGAGCAGACAGAAGCCAAGAGACGAAAGACCTTACAAGATGGTGTTGAAAGACCTGATCCGTTCCTCTGCGGTGAATGTGTAAAGATATTCGCATCTATGGAAGCGTTTGACACACATGTATGCAGGATGGAAGAACCAAAGAGAGTACAAGTAGGCAGAGGCAGAAGAGTGAGTCTTGGTGAAAACGCGCAGGAAAGGCGGTTTGAGCCTGAAGATGGATCGGATTTATTACTTGAAATGCGACAAAAAGAGAATCGAATTAAGAGACATTTGTTAGAGACGCTAAACCATGGCATGAAATGGTACATTGTCGTACATGCACGCTTCAAGAAAATGACACCAAATGCTGAAGGCGTGATGGTAGAACAAGTGGATAACGCCTTCATCAGTAGTCCAACATATGCAGCATACAATCCAACGGATATTGAGAAGGACTTACCAGAAGCCTATAAAGAATTGTTTACCAGGTTTGATGAACATGAGCGACAAGGTTCTGGCTGGGTGTTGGATAACATATTATTCATTGAAGTGCATACAGCTACGTCAGCGCCACTGGAAGCAAGCAGTTTTATCCCACTACCGAAGAAAGTAAAGAGTACAAAGGCTGTGTAAAACATTCAGAATGATGACAACAAGTGCTTCTCATGGTCTGTATTGGCTCACCTTCACCCTCATGAGAACAACCCACAGCGTGTGAGTCATTACACACCATTTGAGAATGAATTGAAGGTGGAAGGCATGACATTTCCAACACCGATTACAGACATTCCAAAGTTTGAAAAGGAGAATGATGTATCCATCAACGTGTTTGGATATGAACATGATGTAGTTGTTCCGATACAACTGAGTCGAAACACCAGCGCCAGAGAAATCAACTTGCTTTTGATTAGCAATGACAAGACAAGACATTACTGCCTCATCAAGAATTTCAGCAGACTTATGGCTTATCGTACAAAGCGTCAGAATGCAATATTTTATTGTTTCAACTGTCTTCATGGGTTTGTGCGACAAGATCTGTTAGACAAGCATCGCGAAGTGTGTGGCAAGCATGGAGCACAACGTTTATCATTCCCCAAGGAACCCTTCATCAAGTTCAAGAATGTAGCCAAACAACAGCGACCACCGTTTGTCATTTATGCAGACTTTGAATGTTTCACGAAAAAACATGAAGGAGACAAGTATCAACATCATCGTCCAAACAGCTTTGCCTATGTGGTTGTGAGCCAGTATGATACACGTGCCCCAGTCGTGTATCGAGGAGATAATGCTGTGAAAGTCTTTTTAGACCATATGGTGAATGAGCGTGATCGTATTGTGCATGGTTTACAACAGCCAAAGAAAATGGTCATGACTCATGAAGATGAAGAGGATTATAAGAACGCCACAGATTGCTACATTTGTCATGAGCTTCTAGGAGCAGATCATGTGAGAGATCATGACCATATCAATGGCAAATACCGTGGAGCTGCACATCGTGAATGCAATTTACAATTTCGACTTCGAAAGGATAAGCAGGATGTGAAAGATTCTTTCATCATTCCTGTCTTTTTCCACAATTTACGAGGCTATGACAGCCATTTGATCATGGAAGAAATTTGAAAGTTCAAAAATGAGACGATTACGGTCATTCCCAACACCATTGAGAAATATATTGCATTCACCATGAGCAATCTGAAATTTACAGACAGTTATCAGTTCATGAGTACTTCTCTACAGAAGTTGGTATCCAACCTGGCAGCAGAAGGGAAAGATAACTTTTATAACGTCACACATCCACGATAGCGACCAACAAGATTTACTGTTGAGAAAGGGAGTGTACCCTTATGATTACGTGGATGAACCATCCAAGTTTGCTGAAACACAACTACCGTCCAAGGACAAGTTTTACAGTCTGCTCAGTGAAGAAGACATTAGCGATGAGGATTATGCGCATGCGCAGAAGGTGTGGGAGACATTCCACTGTACTACATTTGGCGAATACCATGACCTGTACCTGAAATCAGATGTGCTGCTGCTGGCTGACGTGTTTGAAAACTTTCGTCACGTATGTCTCAACACGTATGAATTAGATCCTGCTCACTACTATACAGCGCCAGGACTGTCGTGGGATGCCATGTTAAAAGCGACAAAGGTGAAATTGGAATTGATCAACGACATTGATATGTACCAAATGGTTGAACAAGGTCTACGTGGAGGAATATCTGTCATCACACACAAGTATGTGAAAGCAAATAACCCCTACGTAGCAGATTACGATCCCACGAAACCAACCAACTACTTGACGTACCTGGATGCAAACAACTTGTATGGCTGGGCCATGTCGCAAAGCATGCCAGAAAGTGGATTTATGTGGGTGAGCGAGCCAGAATCCATTGACTTTATGGATGTGGATGAAGATGACGAGACTGGTTACATTTTAGAAGTGGATTTGGAATACCCACAATCCATTCATGACCATCATAATCACTACCCAGTGGCTCCAGAACGGAAATGTGTGAAAGTGGGAGAATTGTCAAAACATAGTCAGAAGCTGCGGAAAGATCTAAACATGAAAGGCAAACTTAGTGAAAAGCTCATTCCCAACTTGTGTGACAAGAAGAAATATGTGCTTCATTATAGAAATTTACAGCAATATGTCTCACTGGGATTGAAAGTCACGAAGGTGCATCGTGCCATCATGTTTGCACAGAGCAAATGGTTGGCAAAATACATCTCCTTGAACACGGAAAAGAGAAAGTTGGCCAAGAACCCGTTTGAGAAAGACTTCTTCAAATTGATGAACAACTCTGTGTTTGGCAAAACCATGGAAAATGTGAGAAAGCGCATGAATGTGGAACTTGTTCACAAAGAAAAGCGGTTCAAGAAACTTGTGGCCAAACCTTCCTTCCACAAATTTAGAATTTTCAACGAAGATTTGACCGCGGTACATTTGCGCAAAGTGGACCTGCTTCTGGATAAGCCCAATCAAGTTGGCTTCACCATTCTCGACCTCAGCAAAGTGCTCATGTTCCACTTTCATTACAACTACATCATGAGCAAGTATCCCGACGCCAAGCTGTTGTTCAGCGACACCGACAGTCTATGTTATGACATAGAAACGGAAGATATCTACAAGGATATGCAGGAAGATGCCGACTTGTTCGACACAAGTGACTATCCCCCACATCATTTCCTGCATTCCAACGTGAACAAGAAAGTGCTTGGGAAAATGAAAGATGAGACGGCAGGCATTCCCATTGAAGAGTTTGTTGGACTTCGGCCGAAAATGTACAGTATGATATATGGTGGGAAAGAAAAACGTACGGCCAAAGGTATCACTCGCGCATGTCAAAGACGGATGAAACATCAGCAGTATAAAGACAGTTTGTTCAACCAAACGCAAACGATGACCACAGGACACATCATTCGAAGTCATGACCACCAGATCTTCTCGGAGAAGTTGAGGAAAGTGGCTCTTTCTCCCTTTGATGACAAGCGATATGTGATGAGTGATGGTTATTCCACTTTGGCGCATGGGCATTACAGTATATAAGGGGGAGACACTTCAACTTTAGAGTTAGTTGAGGTGTGCACACTGAAGCGTCAACATGAATAGGAAAAGATCTGCAACAACGGATATGGATACTCTTGCTGATACAGTGAAAGACATGAATGTGAAACATCCTGATACTACCACCAAGAAATTAAAAGTGGAGACGACGGTAGCACCAACACCACAGTCGTGGGATGGAATGCTTTCTCTAGGCAATGGAAAGTATATCAAGATTATGAAACAAAGCAATGAAGGTGTGGTAAACATTCGCAAATACCTCAGAGATGAGGGGACTGGAAAAAACCGTCCGAGGTGATACTACCACCAAGAAATTAAAAGTGGAGACGACGGTAGCACCAACACCACAGTCGTGGGATGGAATGCTTTCTCTAGGCAATGGAAAGTATATCAAGATTATGAAACAAAGCAATGAAGGTGTGGTAAACATTCGCAAATACCTCAGAGATGAGGGGACTGGAAAAAACCGTCCGACGAAAAAGGGAATTTTGCTGACAATACCTGAATGGAAAATGATGAAGAAGCAGGTGAAAGAAGTGGATAAAAGGCTTCGCAGACAAGACGACAAGTAATAACAAGGTAACAATCATGAATGCACTCATGTTGGACGATGGTGTTTACCTTAAAGTAAATGAGAGGAATGAAGTGATGATGGGTTCTCGGAGAAGTTCTGCTTATCGGTTTAAACCTGAAGTGTGGAAAGACTTTAAAAACATACCGCTTGAACCTGGGTTTGAACGCAGACTTGAAAATAAACTGGAAGTGACGGTGGCTGAATATGATTCTAAGATACGTGTGACATTCTGTAGAAATCTTTTACAGGATTATCCAAAGGATTATAAGGGAGTTGTGCCAGATACACCATATGCACAGTTGATCTTCTTTGATTTCAAGAACTGGCACGCAGCCTTACGATTCCTAGAAGCGATACAACATCCGCTGTTCAACATCATCCGAGTATAAAAGATGGAAGACTATTTGTTGGATTATGAACCCATGACATATGGATTCTCATACATGAGAAACTTATGTGATGATATTGTGCTACGACATTTTGGACAGTATCTCGTCCTATCGCTTGACGAACAATCCGTGTTGAAGGATCACCTAGACAAGGTGAGAATACCCGGCTTTCTCCTAGCAGTCTCAAATGAATTAGAAGTGCGTGTGACTGAGAACGGTCTAGACGTGTTTGTACACTTTCGCCAACATGACGAGCTTACAGAAGACTGCGACATCATCACCCTCAGCACAGTGGAATGGAACGCGCTGTTGCAAGCATTGGATTGGAAAGAACCTGACGCTTGAATTCAAAGAGGAAGGAATACAACTTATGCGGGGCACCAAATCCATTGAGCTGACACAACATATACGCGTGATGGACATAAATGAAGAAGGATATGAACTGAAACTGTCTGAACATGAAACTGCTAAAGTGATAAAGTTTGATGATATGCGTTATGTAAGCTTTCATAGCATTTACAAAAACGGATGTAATGTCTATGATACCTATATCAATTTAGATTCTAATGAATGGCATGCATTGCTGAATGTATTGAAAAATGAATGTGATTGTAAATAGACTTTGTAAACTTTGTAAATAGAAGCTTATAGTTAAGAGTTTGTAAATAGACTTTGTAAACTTTGTAAATAGAATTTGTAAATAAAAGTTTATAAATAGTGTAAATAAAAGTTTGTAAATAGTGTAAATAGAATTTGTAGTTAAGAATTTGTAAATAGTGTAAATAGCGTTTGTAGTTAAGAGTTTGTAAATAGTGTTCGTAAACTTTGTAAACTTTGTAAATAGTGTTTGTAGTTAAGAATTTGTAAATAGAACACAATAAACAAGACAGTTGTTTGAAACTTGATTTGTTTTATTTAACAACAACAACAACTTAACTAATATAACAACAACTTAACTAATATAACAACAACTTAACTACAACTTAACTAATATAACAACAACATTAATAAAACAATGGTTTATAATGTCTATATACTTTACAATAAAATCACCATCCTTTCTTTTTAATATATTCACAATATCAAACATACTCTGACCTCGAGCTCTATGCAATATATAATATATACAATAAAAACCACATGACGATGATATTGGCGTTTGTAATGATATAGAATTATACATATAGTCATTTCTTAAAAACATGTCTAAACGATCATCGAGAGGTAAAAGTCCATAAGAGTCAAAATATTCTGCAGGGTCTTTATCATAATACACTGCCACCCAATGTTCTCCTGGTTCATCTAGATCGTCTGTGTTGATGACATAGGCGCCGCGTTGTAAAGATGGTAACTGGTCCATGGCAAACACGCCTTGAAACAAGTCTTTGGTCATGACATCATGACTCAATATGGCATCAATCTGCTTCGTGTTCATGACTGGTAGTCGAATTGGATGCTGCGATTTGCACTTATTTCAATAATGTTGTCAAATTCAGCATAGACAATGACATTAATGGTATGTTGCAAAGCCCTAGCAAAGTTCATTTCTAGCCGCAAATTCCCATGCTTGATCAGGGGAAAATGATCATCGCCATCATAATCCGGTGTTAAGACAAACGAAAATAAAGCATAACCTCTAGGACAATCTTCCCGTTTCATAATGGAACTTTTCTCACCATTCAATCGATCAAACGATTTGTAAAGCGTTTCAAAAGCGTCCAGGTATTTGTTCTGTGTAATGTCAAGCTTGAGAGGTTTGGATAGAACTGGTTCACCATCCGTGTACAGTTGCATATAGTCCAGATCAAAATGTTTGAAATCATATGGATTCCTCAATACTGATCCACCAAAAGCTTCATTATGAACCAGACCAATGACAATACGATTTGGTAATTGACCCAAAAAGATGTTATCTTTCACAAAAGACTGAAATCCTGCTGGAATAGCCAAGACTTTACATTCTTTTCTAGTGATGATGATCTTGGCAGGACTTTTCATCAATGCATCTGTATGTCCTAACTGAATACCTGGACTCACCCTCACTTTGCGAATGTTTAAAAATGCCTCTTTCACTTCTACCTTATAGGTATTATCTGCAGCCATCAATACATAATCATCTTTCTGTCTATGGAAACGTAATTTCAAACTGATGCCATTCGGAAGATAACGATCCTGCTCAAACAAATCTATCCTTAAACCACCTGTGAGCATAAAATCACGACTAAGACGTGTATGTAAATAGCGATGATGTAAGCCATTGTTTCCTTGCTCAGCCAAGTCACCACCATCGGCATTCACATGAAACCCGGATACATATTGTTCATGATTAGGTCTTTTCACTTCATGACTATTCATTGACCCAGCAGTATCCTTGTACATGAGACGCATAGAGCGCTCAGAATGGAGACTTTCTTCCGAATCATGGATGAGATGAGAGATAATGCTGGTATAACCATGAGTATTGTTGCTATGCGAAACCAATCGATCATTCAGAAACAATTCAATATTAGACCATAGTAGATAGGAAATGGGGGTTTTGCGCCACTTTGTGACGTCATACTCTCTGAAAGTGACGTCATAGCGTCTGGACCGGAAGTGTTGTCTGGACCGGAAGTGTTGTCTGGACCGGAAGTGCTGTCTGGACCGGAAGTGACGTCATGATAAGCGTTAGGATAGGCGCGGCCATCCATGACGTCATAATGAGGTCATAATGAGGTCATAATGAGGTCATAATGAGGTCCTAATGAGGTCATAATGAGGTCATAATGAGGTCATAATGAGGTCATAATGAGGTCATAATGAGGTCATAATGAGGTCATGCTGTGTGGCGGCTTCCTAGGGTTTGCATGAGAGTTTTGGCGCAGTCGATGATCGTCGAAGTGAATGAAGTCAAGCTTTCATTTCCGAAGTCAATCGGCAACAGACCCTAAAAAGTGATGACCCCCCCCCCCCAGGACATACTATGTACCGACCCCCCCTAGGACATACTATGTACCGACCCCCCCCCCCCGGAAATACTATGTACCGACCCCCCCACCCCCAGGACATACTATGTACCGACCCCCCCCCCCCCCCAGGCGAGCAACATTCTGTCAAGTCAGCTTCAGTTCCATCAGAGGGGTATATAAGGGATGAGCATACAGCAGTGACAGTCATATCGGTAATGTGTAGAGACCATGGATGACGTCTTCAAAGTGAATTATGCTGGCTATGTGTTTTCAAAGCTTCCTGCTTTTGAATCGGATTGGATGCTGCAAGTGAAGAACTTACATCAGCATTGGGAAGCTGTTGGAAAGACCATTCCAAGAGATCGTTTCATCCGCTCGTTTCTACGTGAATGTGAAGATCTACATTTACCGTTAACTTACGACATTGATTCAGCATTTATCAACGCGAATACAATTTGGGCAGTTGAGCTCATGTTAGATGTATCTGCAAGAATCATTTTACATTATGATGATGATGTTCCATTGAAGACGAATGTATCAGAGCTTGTCCGATTCAACCATGGACGAGTTGAAGTGAATTCAAACGTTTGCAAGTTCTTTGAAAAGGGAGCTGACTCAGCAAACAGTTGGGTATAAAAGGGAGTGGACTCAGCAGAGTGAAGTCATTTCTCAGCAGACAGTTGGAGGGAGTGGATCATCAGTACATTGTGGCAGCCATGGAGAACAAGACAAGCAGCTTTAAAATTAGTGCTAACTTAACCATTACCGTGGAGCATGGAGAATATGGACCATTTCTACGCATCACACGTGGAGAGAGATGGTGTGCTTATTCACCATCCTTGTGGAAGATTGTATGCCAAAGCTTGAAAAATTTACGCGACATTGGCTTCAAACTATAATTAACGCAAACGAAGTGGCTTGAAGTCATTTCATACTTGGATATGCGTTATGTGAGTTTTGTGCGCACGTCACGGTTTGAAGGGAAAGAATACACACATCACATCAACATGAATGATGGTGAATGTGAGACACTGCTTCAGGAGATGGACAACATCAACTCAGCCCTATCACCATGTGAGGAATGTCATGACAAGAAAACGATCATCAAGCTGCAAAAGGATGGTCGGATGAAGGTGTCAAAGCTATCCAAGAAAAGACTGGCTGAAGTTCAGTTGGAGAACATGAACGTACAAAATCAACTTGGACTTACCTGCGAGTATTGTGGTGCTTGTGGATATGTGGAGGATTATCATTGCCACTGTCACAAGTATAATTGCAAGTTGTGTGAACCAAACAACTTCTGCGGCAAGTGTGGAGTACTTAAAGTCAGTGAAGCAAAGTAAAAAGGTCACAAGACACACTGAAACAAGATGGACGCATGTTTTAAAAATGCTTATGTTGACTTGATGATTGCTAAACTTGCTAGCTGTGGCACTCCAGACTATCAACTTTATCATTTGGATGCTTTTTGGGATGTTGTACATCATAGTCTTGATGTGATTGAACTGCATTCAAGATTTCTTGGAGAATGTCATAAAATTGGAATAGAAGAAGATCCTAACTTTGACTTTGATTCTGCGCTTTATTCTGCTCGTACTGATGTGGAAGTATATTTCACCGTAGTTGACTCTTTGAGAGATTGTTGTAAAGAAGAAGAGGAAACCGAGCAGCTTTATCACGTAAGTTATAAAAACCTTTTTAAACATGTTTATGACAACATAGTGAATTGATAACAATGTTTTTCTTACTAGCAAATTTAGTTTTATGTGAGTGGTTTCAACGTAAACAAAGAAAGAACATGATAGAAGAGGCAGCAACTATATTAAAAGATATTTTATTACAGGAAGAAACTGATATGTCAGAATAAAGAAGCAAAGTCAACATGGAGAATCTTGTACTATTCAGCGGTCATAAGGACGTTCTTTCAAACATGTTTCCAACACGACTTGAAAAGTATGGACATTGATACAAGTGAAGCTTTGTATCAATATGAGAAAGCAGTGTTCCATCACCGTCAAGATATTGCTTCAGCCATTGCTTCATGTAGAAATGGATATGAAGCAAAACGTATTGCTAAAGGGATAAAACCATGTCCGTTATGGCATACAGTGAAGAGAAGTAAAATGCAAGATGTTTTACAAGTCAAATGGAATCAGTGTGTATTGTTTCGCAACAAGTTGAAAGAATGTAAAGACAAAACTTTTGTTGAAGCAACGTATGATCATTGGTGGGGAGCTGGTGTGAAACAAGTGTCATCTGGATATCCTGGTCACAATATTATGGGAAAGTTGTTAGAACTGTTGTGTGAGACTTGATGTGCAGACGTGTGAACATGGAGAAGTGTGTTAAGTGAACAGCAACTGGAAAAAACTTGCTGAACTTGACAGACTTGTGCTGCATTGCCGGAGCAGCATAACCTGCTAAACCTGACAGACTTGTGCTACATTGCCGGAGCAGCATAACTTGCTAAACCTGACAGACTTGGGCTGCATTGCAAGACTCACAAGACTGCATAAGTGCGGACATGACACTGAGACAATATATTGTGCAAAAAGCTTATTGTGAAGAAATGTTATCCGCTGTAAAAAAGTTTGCATATTTAGTCTGTCCTGCTTGTCAACATGAAGAGTGTCAAGAACATACTTGTCATACTGCATGTGTTTATACATATTGGAATGAAGCTAAATATTACATTCATTTAGATAAAGTGTTAGAGAATGCAAATCAACGTTGTGAGAAATATGGTGTAGATGCTATTACATTGGATGAAGTCAGTCATTGGTTAATGTTCATTGAAGACCAATGGTCTCCAGTTATTCATACCATTGTATCTATACTTGATCTGTAAATATATGTTAGTTATAAATACATGTTAGTTATAAATACATGTTAGTTAAGTTACTATGTTAGTTAAGTGATGTTGGTTGAGTTATAAAATAAAAGCTGTTCTGTTCAGACGTGTTTTTTCATTCGGTGTGACCATGTCGACGTGGAAAGACTACTTGACTGATATTTACTTCAAACCTGGACAGCCTGGAGCATTTGCTGGTCCTTACAAACTGTATCACATCTTAAGAAAACATAATCAACCAGTCACACAGTCACAAGTGAAGAAATGGCTGCAGGATCAAGATGCTTTTAGTTTACTACAACCTGTCAAATACAGGTTCAAAAGACAACGTGTCATTACACGTGGTATTGATGATATGTGGGATATTGATTTGGCTGATATGGGAAACATAGCTCCCTATAATGATGACATACGCTTTTTACTCATTGTCATTGATGTGTTTTCCAAATATGTCTGGGTACAGCCAATACCTAATAAATCACATACCAGCGTCATACAAGCTTTCCAAAAGATTTTTCATGACACACGACGAAGACCGCGAACTCTAAGGTCTGATAAAGGAACAGAATTTAAAAACAGATGGGTTAAAGCATTTTTGAAGAAAGAAGGCATATATGCTTATACCACAAAGAATGAAACCAAAGCCAACTTTGCTGAAAGAGTCATTCGTACTCTGAAGGGAATGATGTATCGGTATTTTCTACATAATCAAACTTACCGTTACTTAGACATTCTTCCAGACTTGGTGTACAATTACAACCATAGACCTCATGGTTCTCTTCCTAATAAATATGCTCCAGCCGAGATTCGTAAAGACAACGAATCAAAAGTGTGGAAGTATATGTATGTCGACAAACTGAAATTGAAACCGAAGAAGAAGAAGAAGTACAAATTTAACATTGGCGATCATGTTCGCATTTCCCACATTAAATACGTGTTTCAACGCGATTATCACATCAAATGGACGCAAGAAGTCTTCATTGTCACACATCGTTGTAAGAAGCAAGGAATACATTTGTATCGTGTGAAAGACTTTTTAGACGAAGATATTGATGGCCATTTCTATGAAGAAGAACTGCAGAAAGTGACCAAAGATATTGAATCTATTTATAGAATTGAAAAAGTCTTGAAAACACGTAAAAGACGAGGAGGTGTGAAAGAATTATTGGTCAAGTGGTTAGGTTGACCAAACAAGTTTAACAGTTGGGTGAAAGAAAAAGACATTCAACAATGAAGCATCCATTTACATGTTTAGTCTCTGGACCTACAGGCAGTGGCAAAACGTCTCTGGTGAAGGAAATTCTAGAACAAAAGTTGATTCAACCTTCTCCAAAAAGCATTTTATGGCTCTATGCAGCAGATCAGCCTTTGTACAAGGAAATGAAAGGCGTGGAATTTTACCAAGGCATTCCAGATGACATTGAAGAGCGTTTTAACCCGAGGAAACCAAACTTACTTATCATTGGTGACTTAATGACGAAATGTCATAGTGATGAGCGAGCGTATGACACGTCTCTTTAGTGTTGGCAGCAGTCATCAAAATCTAAGCATTATCTTTATTGTGCATAATTTATTCCATCATGGGAAAGAGATGCGAAATATTAGTTTGAATACACATTATATCATTCTGTTTAAAAATCCGAGAGACAGTCAACAAATTAGTACATTGACGCGGCAAATGTATCCTGGAAGATCTCAATTTCTCATAGAAGCCTATCAAGATGCTTCTAGCAAACCTCATGGTTATTTATTCATTGATTTAAAACCAAAGACAAATGATCAACTACGTATTCGTACAGGCATTTTACCAAAAGATACACATTATGTCTATATTGATAAAGCAGTGTATGAACAAGAACCAACTCATTTGACCATTCGCAGTCAAGATGTCTAAACGTATTCGAGCGAACCAGCCCTTTCTTCATTTGCTTGCACGCAGTGGGCCTAAACGACGTAAATCCTTGCTACAGCAAGCTACAAAAGAGGAATTAACAAGCTTGTTTGAAATTTGTTTGAATATATTGCAAGGACATTTACCCTTAAGCTCAAAACGGTTTAAGGAATTTAAACGTGAACGTCATACGCTTCGTACTCTAGCAGATAAGAAGATATCCCTTCGACGAAAAAAGAAGTTGATTAATCAGAAAGGAGGATTCATTGGAGCTATTGCTAGATTGGCATTACCCTTGTTAGCCAAACTGCTGCTAAAATGAAACATACGATGAAAATGGTTCTCATTCCTGAATATGAATACAAGCTCTTGTTAGAAAAGAAAAATGATATCAAAACAAAAGTCAATACACTTTTACGTGGGAAACGAACACGTGAAAAGGCTATAGAAATGTCTCAACTTCTTGGTCGTCATTTACGAACAAGTCAGTCTAGGCAGCAAAAGCCCTCATCATCATCACCTGAAAAGTCAGAATAGCTAGTGTTAAGTCATTTTCAACCTATCTATCATGGAAAAGTAACACAACTTTTAGCCGAACTGAAGAAACATGGTGTTAAATGGACAGATAAGAATGAACTTGTGTTAAAAACGGGCGATATTATCACAAATTCCAACATGGTTGATTTGATGAAAGAAGCATTGGTGGCGACAAGAAGAAAAGAACGAGCCATACCACCATATGGCTGGCATCCGTTTATCCAGGAAATTGTCGATGCTAATATTCCAAAAACAATGTTTAGTAAAAAGACCACTCGTGACGACATTAAAAAAGAAATGAAACAACGTCAACAAAGACAGTTTCCTGAAGGATGGGAAAATTTTTAACATGGCTGAAAGAGCTATGTTGTTGTTGTGAGGAAGATAAACCAACTATTCCTGTGAAGATCAGATGTACAAGTGCTTGTTGTGAAGGAGAAGTCATAGATCATGTAGATCATCATCATGATGTGAAAGACCATTTGCATACTTGGTCGAATGGCGCGCGCTATCGTGAGGTATATAGGCAACGTCAACGCACCTATACCATTTAGTTCCCATCATGGAGTCGACAAGCTTTTACATCACTTTGCCTAGCAATGCGAGTATGACCTATTATCCCAACAACAAGGCTTCGAATTATCAAATTCGTATGCCTCGAACCATCTATCTGAATGGAAAATATGAAGTGGCTTTAGCTGAAATTCAATATCATCATACATGGACAACGATGAGACATGACATGGACTATTCTATTCAGTTTCGACAACAACCACTGACAGAGACACTTGGCACTATCAATATTCCCTATGGCTACTATTGATCCATACAAGAAATATGTCAGGCAGTGAATGAAGAAGCAACTAATTCTATGAAAGATGACCTTAAAGAAGCTATTCGGATAAAGTATGATAAGATTAGACGACGTGTGTTTCTATTTCTAAATTATGGCTATGAAGTGTCCTTTTCCACTGGATTAGCTGAGATTTTAGGATTTATCCCAGATCAATGGTATACTGAAACATGTACAGCTGACCATAAAGCGGATGTGAAACAGGAATTTTATACACTTTATGTGTATTGTAGCATTTGTGAACCACAAGTTGTTTGTGATTATTATGTGCCTTTGCTACGATCTGTTGGGATACAAGGCCATGATGGCGACATTATCATGAAAACGTACGGCGAACCGCATTATGTTCCTGTAAACACGTCCAAATTTGACGTGATAGAAATGAATATTAAGGACGACACAGGCTATAATGTTCCATTTCAAACGGGAAAGGTGATCTGTAAACTTCATTTTCGACCAAAAGCAATATGAAAGCTTATACACACGATCCGTCTGCATATCGCAACCATTTTCTTCGTCAAGTGGGCGGGGAATTACCAGGATTCAAAGGAGCGCGAATCCAATATGGCGATGGTATTGGTTCCATACTGGGATCATTGGCTCGTAAAGCTATTCCACTACTTAAGGCTGGGGCTAAGATCGTTGCGCCACATCTTAAGAAGGCTGCAAAGAATGTCGCGAAAGATGTGACGGGTCGAGTAGCAGAACGTGTGTTTGGTGAACGTGTGTTTGGTGAACAAAAGCGTGTGCAACCGACGAAACGTGCCAGAAGACGAAAAACAGCCAGACGGATAACATCAAAATATCGCAAAGATATTTTTTAAAGAAAAAAATGTCTCTCATTCATAATCATTCGTGTGAATGTAGTCTTTCTCCATTGGAATGGTTTCACGTACCACCGACGCAAACTGCTGTAGAGAAAAGTTATAATGTTGACTATCAACCACTTACAAGCATTAGAGAAGGCGCTCCAATAGAATTCTACATTCCTGCGAGTACAGAAGAATATCTAGATTTAAAGAACAGCAAACTTCATATTGTATGTCGCATTCTAAAGGCCGATGGAACAGCTTGTGGCGCAGATGATAATGTCTCTTGCATCAATGATGTGTTTAATGGGTTATGGTCTAATATTGAATTGTTTCTGAATGATCGTTTGGTTTCGCATAGCAACAATACTCATGGTTATACCAGCATTATCTCTCATCTCATCCATGATTCGGAAGAAAGTCTGCATTCTGAGCGCTCTATGCGTCTCATGTACAAGGATACTGCTGGGTCAATGAATAGTTATGAGGTGAAAAGACCTAATCATGAACAATATGTATCCGGGTTTCATGTCAATGCTGACGGCGGTGACTTGGGTGAGCAAGGCAATAATGGCTTACATCATCGTTATTTACATACTCGTCTTAGCCGTGATGTTATGTAATAGTATATTTCCTACTGTGCTACGTTTACTAATGGTTCCTAGTTTGCTACCTTTGTGGTGGTAATAAGTCAATAAATGAATTGCCTTCAGTTAAATTCTCTCTTTTATTATTGAAACAAAATGATATATACAGATGAAGTCGGAGCCCAAAACTGCTCCGCGAAATAACGGATCACGGGCTTATATACTCTACGAAGTGACAGCTGTCACCCGTCAACAAGCACTGTGATTGACAGCTTGTGAGTCAAATCATATGATACAACAACTATCACAACTACCCCGTGCTACACAGAATAATGCATGACCACATGCTTTTAAAACTAGATTTATTTATTCATTAACTGACTAGATAAATATAAAAATGGTAGCAATAAGCGGTCTCTTCGAAGACTACAAGTTCTTGCAAGTTTTTTTTTTTTTCTATTACTATAAATGTGACATGTTCATAAATAAAAACCATAGTAGTGAACACTAGTAATGAACGCTAGTAATGAGTACTTGTGAAGAATAAATACTTCACAATCCGATTTTTTTAAAGTTATTCTACTATAGCTCTACTAGAATACCGAATAACTACCAACAGGTACTAGAGTTTTAATAGTTCATTCTGATATCACGTTTGTAAATTATAACATGCATTGTGACTATCAGTAAATATTATCTACATTAAGATAATACTGTCTTACTTATTTATTCTCTGGACAGTAACAAGAACAAATAACATATCCCACATATATCACATACATATCACATACATATTATATACATCATATACATATCACACACATATCACATGCATATCACATACATATCACATTTACACAATTAAAAGTACATAACAAACAAAAGAATGCATTTGAAAATAACAAATAACATATCCCACATATATCACATACATGTCACATACATATTATATACATCATATACATCATATACATATCACACACATATCACATGCATATCACGTACATATCACATGCACACAATTAAAAGTACATAAACAAAAGAATGCATTTGAAAATATTAAAATACTTATTTTCAACAGTCTTTAATAAGAAACAAATACATTAAACAATTAATCTGAAACAAATGTTCATAGTATTGTTCTCCCAATCTGCTAAACTGTTCAATTGAGAACAATATTTTCACAATAGTCTACACAGGAACAGCACAGGAAACAGGAACGGCTCCGGAAACAGCGGCACAGGAACGGGAACAACGGCACAGCAATACGATGACGACATGAACAGCGGCGACTCTAGATTTCCTGTAATAGGTTAAGTGTGAAATCATACCCAGTTTAATATAACTGGTTGTTGCTGGTGCTATGGTAACTGAATGTAAAATAAAATCGTCGATTAGTTTGACGTGCTGAATCTGAAATAAAACTAAAGTTGTAAATGTTGATGTCAATCTACATAGATCATACCTGGTTGTAATACTACAACAAACTGTCAAGCTCCATATGAATATCAGACATCCTGGAATCCCCAGACACAATAGGCAGATTTATACCCAGGACAAAGATATTACATAAGCTGTGAATGTATCAGACCTCCTGGAATCTCCAGATACACTAGGCAGATTTATACCCAGGACAATGATACAACACAATACTATTTTGCCGACATCTCTCAGCTAAACAGATGTAGATTAACATAAGGATAACTGAAATTTTGGTGTAATAATGAACTCTCTTGCAACTCGCAGTACTCTCTCCCTCCCGATTCAAATGCGCGCGTCCAACCAAAATCGGGACCTAGATTGTAGGCCAAACAATCTACAAACCTACCAGAAACCGGAATAATAAACAATTAACTGTTCACTTTACATAAGTGTATAATACAGTAGCTTCTAATACTAAATGTAGCTATTTGCTGTTCGATTACCCACATCATTGACGACAAAATTGACGACACTTCAAAAATAACATATTCGCTTTACAATACGCAGCTGACGCTTGTTGATATTTACACTAAAAGTTATTAATGACAAATATTACAGTTAAATGGATGTTTGTAGAATAATCTACAATAAAAATATAAAACATATACCTAGATTTCGTTTAACAGACGATATTCGGTATCTGCGGATAGATCAAAATCGAGATCTATTGTTTCGTTTAGAAGATCATCTTCTAACGAGCCTAAAGAAATACTGAAGTCTTCCATGAAGCTCTTCAATTCATTTTTGATTTGCTTCTCTGATTTGGTGTTTCCCTTCTCTTGTTTTCGTTCCTCTGTACGGGAATGTTTCACGGTTCGTTTGTCATTGTCTAACTTGGTACGTCTTTTTTTTGCTCGAGGCAAAGAAGTTGCAGATGCAGCTGGAATATTTGAAACCAATTTTTCCAACTTTTCCAATGGAGAAGGAGAACATAATTTTGCTTTTTGAGCTTTCGATTCTGTGAAAAGATTAAGTTGCTCTATTTCACCTAATGAAAGGTTTGGTAAATTCAAATCATCAAACGTTTCACACTCTTTTGCATTGTTTGATTTTATTTTATTATTTATGTCAGAGACCAGATTTGCAGTAGTGCAAATTTTCCTACCCTGTTGACGGTCTGCTTGCTTGATTTCAACACACGGAATCTTAGCAGCTGGCTCTGGTAACCAATCACTGGAAGTACCAAAACTCTTTACATTGACAGAAAGTCATTCCAAAAGCAGCGAATCTGCAGACTTTACAAAATGGAATTATCTCAAAATTCACTAAAACACAACGACAAAAATAAGCTGATTCGGAACTGTGATTGTGTTTAGAGCAAACCTGGGCAAACATTTCATCTGCGGTGATTGTATGATGGTTGCAAATATTGCAAATAAATGCCGCACATTTTGGCTTGTGAGTATATTTGATATGTTTTATCATCAACTGCGCATCAGCTGTGGAAAATTTGCATTTGAAGCATCTTTCTTTCTCTAAAACCTTAACAATATGAGGTCGTTTATTTCCAGGTAACTTTTTAATGTTTTCTTCCTCAGATTTGTGTGAATTATCAGCAACCTGTACTAGTTTCAAGGGTGCAGTGATGGTCTTCTGATTCAGAGTCGGAACAGAGTCCGATTTCTGACCAGGACCACCTGCTCCTGACTTTGTACAAGCGGCCACTGTTTGGGTTAAGATTTCCTGAATATTTGGGAAAGGAATAAGTGAATCAGAGATGCTGCTGTGCTTAGCTCTCATATGTTGTTTTCGGGAAAAATCCATCCCGAAAACTTTGGGACAAAAATCACAGAGAAAAATCTGTGATTGATCAGACATCATAAAGCAGTAGTAAAATGCTTTTTGTTAAAATCAATAGAAATAAAATAAAAAATGCCGAACTGTAGCCAAAGTGTAGTAAAATCAAGCCAAACGATAAACAAATTCGAAGTCGAAAGCAGACGATAAAATATCAAATTCAATTTAGTTTGCGAAAACACATGCGATTTATAAATTACAAGTTTTGAAACAATAATAGTGCTGCACACTATCAATCCTTATAAATTTTTCATCATAAAGTTATCTTTATCGCAAATAATCGCATGTAATTTTGAATTTTGGAAAGTGACAGCTGTTTGTTTACATTCGAAACAACTGTCTAAGAATGTTTACATCCGTTGCTGTGGTTATCGAAGATGAGACACCCGAAGATTTTAAGAGCCATAATAGTAAGTGGTTTTAATAAATATCTCGGGAAGTTCAATTTTATTTATATATATAAATATATATTTTTAAATTTAATAAACAAGTATTCAAAACTTATTTAAAAGCAGTGTGAAAATGTCCCGAAAAGTGAATATAACCGAACATATGTATATAAACGTTTAATGTTTATTTTGAAGTCTTTTGCTTCGACGAACTGGAATTTCAGGAAACTTCTCTACTTGTTCCCTACTCGGTAAAGATTCCTTCACTCCCTTTGCGAAGCGTCTTACAGAAGTTTGCACCCAATCTAATTCAGGGATAAGATCCTCCCTGATAAATGCAGGCTTTAACTGATTGTGGTGAACGATTTTTGTACCACTTCTAAAATTTAGCTGTATTCTATACACAACTTCGCTACGAAATAGGGTCCTTTCCAGACATTTAGTAGTTTCTTGCATTCTCCACGCTTAACAGTCGAATTCCAATAATATACAGGATCACCCAAATTGTACTTATGACTTCGGATTCTGCTTCGATATGCTTTTTCCCTGTAATTAAACATTCTCTGGAGAGTTCCTCTAGCCGCTTCATGTGAGTCAGCCAACATATCTTTCAACTTTAGAAGGTAATCATCTGTATTTACGTAAAGTTCTTTTTCTCGTGGTGTCACTGCATCGAAAGGCATCATAATTTCTCTTCCAAACACGAGTTTATTGGGAGAAAAACCCGTAGAAGTGTGTTCTGTGCTCCTCATAGCCATTGTCAGAAATGGTAAATATACATCCCAATTGTGTGGGTCTAAGTTTTCAATCTTTGATAGCATCTGTGACAATGAGAAATTAATTATCTCAACAAAACCGTTGCTGCTTGGTCTTCTGATTATGGCTTGGAATTTTTCAATCTCTAACATCTTGCAAATTTCTTGAACAAGACTGGAAGTGAAATTACTTCCCGCATCTGTAAATAATTCCAAAGGTGTTCCATGCATTGTCACCCATTTACTGCAGAAAGCATCTGCGGTAACCTCCGCGGATTGATCCTTGATAGGAATTGCTTCTATCCACTTCGTAAAGTAGTCTACAATTACCAGAATATAGCGATTACCATTGTAAGTAACTGGTAAAGGACCTAAAAGATCCATTCCAACTCTCTCAAAAGGGCTTCCAATGACAAATTTTTGAAGTTCTGCGCAGAAAGTCCTTTTAGGATTCTTCTTTTTCTGGCAGTTCGAACATAACTGGATATAATTCTTTACATATGACAACATTCCGGGCCAGTAGTACCTTTTTGTAAGCTTCTTGTACACTTTTTCTGAGCAAAAATGACCAGAAACTTTATGATCGTGGTAATACTGTAACATTCCTTGACGAAAAACTCTTGGTACAACAATCTGATTGTTGATTTGATTTGTTTGAGTTATAAATTTCCGATAGAGAATTTCGTCTTGCAGGAACAAATTCTTCCATTGAGCTAACAACGCTTTAGTTGTTTCTCCATACACAGCTATTTCGTCGTAATTTGGTTTTACCCCTTTGTTTAGAGCACAAATAACAACTTTTATGTCATTGTCATACATCTGAGCGTCTTTGAGGCTTTCGTAAGTCCATGGATAAGAAAACACAAGATTTGACTGGGTGCTATCCATTGTTTCGCTTTTTGATTCCTCTCCTGTCTCGATAAACCTTACGATTTCTTCCCCTCTTCTTTGTGGACAAGGGTAAATACAAAAGTCTTCGTCAGTAGGGTCACTACAGTTGTATTTACAAAGGCAGTCTTTTACTCTACACCTGCTTAATGCATCCGCATTGCCAATCTTGGGGCCTGGGGTGTATTCTATCTGAAAATCGAATTGAGACAACAACTCAAACCATCGCGTTAGTTGTGGGTTGAGTTCTTTAAAATTCAAAAGCCATTTCAAACTTTTATGATCAGTTCTTATCAAGAACTTTGTATCTACTAAGTACATCCTGAAGTGGTTAATGTGGTAAATGATGCTCAAAAGTTCTTTTCTAGTGATGCAGTAGTTTTTCTCAGACTTGCTTAAGGTTTTTGACGAATATGCAATTACTTTTTCCTCACCATCTTGAATTTGACTTAACACGGCTCCGATTGCAAAATTTGAACTATCTGTAATCAAGACATACTTTCCACTCCCTGTCGGTAAGGACAAAATAGGTGCTGACACAAGTCGCTGTTTTAATTCCTCAAAAGATGTTTGTTGATCTGCGGTCCATTTAAACATTACATTTTTCATTAAGAGTTTGTTCAAAGGTTGTGCGATGTTGGCGTAATTATGTATAAATTTCCTGTAGTAATTTGTCAGACCCAAAAATTGTCGAACCTCCTTTTCATTTCTAGGTGTAGAAAACTTCTTGATGTCACAAATTTTATCCGGGTTAGTCTTAATTTCTCCTCTACCTATAATGTAGCCAAGGTATAAATCTTCGGTTTTAAAAAGATGACACTTCTTCGGTTTGAGCTTTAAGCCAGCTGTTTGTAGCCTGCGTAAGACTTCTTCCAAATTTTGCAGAGTTTCATCAATCGTTTTCCCATAAACTAAAATATCGTCGAGATAAACCATGGCTATACTCCAATGGCAGTTATGCAATACATATTCCATGAGCCTCTGAAAAGTAGATGGAGCATTTACCAAGCCAAAACTCATTCTATTCCACTCGAACAGCCCCGAACGTGTTAAAAAAGCTGTCTTTGCTTTGGAGTTTTCATGCATTGGCACATTCATGTAACCGGCACTTAAGTCTAGTGCACAAAAATACTTAGCTTGCGATAAAGCATTAAGAGTTTGACTTATTGGGGGTATAGGATGAGCATCTGTTATGGTTACTGAATTTAATTTTCTATAATCGATGCACATTCTGTAAGAGCCGTCTTTTTTCTTTACTAACAAAACATTACTGCTCCAAGGTGAGTTTGAACGTGATATGTATCTCCTTTTAAGTAAGTCTTTCACTTGCTTGTCAATCTCCTCCTGTTGATGTAAGGGAAAAGGACGCAGTTTCTGTTTGATTGGTTTAACACCTTCTTGTATTTTAATTTCATGTTGTGCAGATGTGGTGTAACCTACATCTAAATCATCTCTCGAGAATGTTTCTACATATTTCAGCAACAAAGTCTTTAAATCATCCCTCTGTGTCATTGTTAAATGGACACATGCCTCATTAAACATATCTCTTATATGATCAGGGAGATCCGTAAGGTCGAAATCCATTTTTGGTTGCTCATTTTCTGTTGGTTTTGTTTCATTTGCATTACTCTGTAAATCGTCAGTCTCTTCAGTTATGTTATCTTCATGCACTACTGTTACAATTTCTGATGGTTTTAAAAACCCAACTAGAGTATTAGGGCGAAGAATAACTTTCTTGTTGTTGCATTTAAGGATTCGTATTGGTATTTGTGTATCACCATTTACATATGCTGATGAACAGGGAACAACTCCAAATTTTTCTATAAATCCTCTGTAAGGATCCATTACCATCGGTATTGTTGATGTTGATGTCTGAGCTTGTTTATTGTTGTTTGGATAGTTGTTAACTTTGCCAGAGATAATATACTCCTGCGCTGGTTCCAATTCATATGTCTTTGCTACGGTTACACGTCTTATTGCAGGCAACCCATCTAAAACAAAGCAAGGAACCTTTGTTCCATTTAGAATTACCAGGTCTTTTCTTGCGTTAAGTTCTCCTTCAAACTCTTTTAACCACCTAAAACTAAGGATAACGCTTTCCCCTGGGAGATCTGTGACATGAAAAATCACTTCTTTTGTCGTATTTCCTGCCGTCATTGGCAGATGAATCTTTCCCAGCATTTTCATTTCTTCTCCAGAAGCATTGAGTATCTTACAATTTGATTTGATGAGTGTCGGTTTCTCTTCAAAAACGTCATATAGTGCTTTGGATAATAGACAGACAGAAGCCCCAGTATCGAGTAACATTGGGACAGGTTTGTCTAGAGCAAAAAATTTTGAAAACAAATAAATTCCTTTTGATCCTTTTCGGTAGAGATTCATGCCAAGTTTACACTTGTCGATAATTTCATTTTGTAGAATAATGTCAATTCCTTTACTATCTGAACGATTCTCTAAATCCAAATCATGAAAATCAAATTCCTGAACTATATCACTTTTCAGTCGGCAACAATCTTCTGTGTCTTCCTCCATTGCTAATTTTGGAAGAGCTTCTGTTCTTAGCTTTGGTTGTTCATTCTCCACATCCTCTTGACTAACATTGTTGGAAGTAAGCCCATTTGAGGAATCTAATGAGGCAGTTTGTTCGATTTTGTTGGTTTCTCCTCTAGCATGCTTCCGACTGTGGGCTTCAGATCGGAAGTCCATGCGTTTAAACATTCAATCCTCGTTTTAAATGGACACTCGTTTTGATAATGTCCTTTGCCTCCGCAGTGATTACAAGTCACCTTGTTAAAGTCTCGCTTTCGATCCTTAATAACGTGCATTTTGTAACACATTTCTTCCATTTTCTGTCCTTCATCGTCCTCATCGTAATCATAATCGTCTTCTGGATAAGGTACCACCATATTGACACTATGAAATGGCGCTTTAAACTGTTTCTTTTGATCTTTGTCTCTTCGGAACATACCCTCCATTGTTTCTATAGACTGATAAGCCTGAATAGCTTTTAATATCTCATCCACTGTTTGTAATTGTTTGCGTTGTGTTGTTAAATGCTTTGCTAAATCTTTATCAGTGACACTTCTAAAAAGAGCCGTCTTTGTCATTTCCTCTATGAAATGGTAAGGTTCTCCAGGAAACGCTTTTCTAGCGAGCATTCTTAAATTATCAGTATGAGAAATGACATCATCTGATACGTGAAGTTTCTGACTGAATAACATGGACCGATAATGGTCGACACCTCTGTCGCTAAATCTCTCATCCAGTTTCTTTAGTACTTGATCCACTGAGATTTGTAGCAAACTCTCAAAACAGTTGTCAATATATGTACGGGATTTTGTATCCAAAGCAGTCATTAGCTGCAGTAATTTCTCTTTTTCAGACCAATCTAAAGAATAAGCCATCAGTTCGTATTGATTTTTAAACGACTTCCATTCCTCCTCTTTCCCTGAAAACTGGGGTAATCGTAATTTTATGTTGAGTTTTTCACTGGTGATTCGATTTCCTGCAGAACTGCTTCTTTGAGACTGAACCCTATGATCTGAGTGATGGCCTCTTGACATAGACCGACTAATTCTACCACGGTCTCTTCCCCTTCCACCAAAAGAAAATACTCGAGGCTGAGAAAATGTGTGGAAATTGTGTGAAGAACCATCGACTGACCGAAAATTTTGTCGTAAGTTATCAATTGATGGTCCACCTAATGGCTCTGAGTACTAACCGCTTGGATCATAATATCTGTTCGTGTCATCACTACCATCATGCGGAAATTCTGAATGATTTACTCGAAAAGAAGTAGGGATAGAACGAATTGCATTTGTTCTTTTGAAATGTGGTGTACGTTGAGCAACAGGAGTGCTATGATTCGAAGGGCCTTTTGTCGAACAATTAGCTTGTTCGTTCCCTAAATCAATTAAATCTCTGCTTTGATGCGGCTTTTGTCTTATTGCAACGTCGTCTTCTTCATCATTTGTACTTTGTGAATCGTGTGATTCTATCGTGTCCTGTATACCAAGTGAATCCTGGCTGTTGATAATCTCGCCATCATGTTGGGGGCGTTGTCTAACTAAAGTAGGTGGTGCTTCATATGTCTTTCCATTTCTTAACACCAATTTGTTTATGTCAGGTAAATCTTCGGTTGCTGCATTATTTCTGTTGTCTTCCATGGCGTAAAATGCTTTAATTGCAACAGCCTAACTGTATTGCAAAATAAAGCACAATTTGGTATGAAATATGAAATACAGATTGTTAAATCGTAAGCTTAACAATATCTAAGCAATATATCTAGGCAAAGAGATAGAGAACAGAATCAATGTTTGCGTAATATTCAATTAATACTTCTGAAAGTTTGAGAACATACGAATATTAAATATCAAAGTACAGAATAATATCACTGAATAACAATAATTGTACTTAATATTCAATTAATACTCTGAAACCCTGATAACATACGAATATGAAATATCAAAGTACAGAATAATATCACTGAATATCAGTAATTGTACTTAATATTCAATTAATACCTCTGAAACCCTGATAACATACGAATATGAAATATCAAAGTACAGAATAATATTAATAGTAACACTTTTGAAATTTAATTATTATTTCGTTATATGAAAAAAAAAGTAGTGATATTCCACTTGAAGAAAGTGGCTCTAGTAAAATCTAGTAATGGAACAATTCCAAACGGAAGAGTTTCGAATGAAAACAAAAATGTTCGATTCAAGCTTGACGTTGACTACGAAATTTAAAAGCAAAATTTTTGTCGGATTTTAAAAGATTCCGATAAGAATGTTGTGTTATTAATATCTACGTATAACGATCTTGAGAGTGAGTAAAAATATCTGTATATTCTTAAGCGTAAGAGGAGAAAACAAATATTCCCATATATCGCTCAAATTTAGACCTATTTTCTCCATATATTTTTTTATTTACATTTGAACTATTATATTTTTTTATTTACATTTGAACTATTATCAGTGATTCTTAGTATAATGCAACAGTTTATGACTGAAATGCAATATACCAGAAACTGTAATATTCAATGTAAAATAAAACCTTGCAACCGAAGCTGCCACCAAGTTGTAATAATGGTTCCTAATGTGCTATATTTACTAATGGTTCCAAGTGTGCTACTTTTGGGGTGGCAATAAGTCAATAAATGGATTGCCTTTAGTTAAATTCTTTCTTTTATTATATAAACGAAATGATATATACAGATGAAGTCGGAGCCCAAAACTGCTCCACGATATCACGGATCACGGGCTTATATACTCTACGAAGTGACAGCTGTCATCCGTCAACCAGCACTGTGATTGACAGCTTGTCAGTCAAATCATATGATACAACAACTATCACAGTTATGCTTACTGGTGGTTTAAGGATAGATTAGTTTGAGCAGGATCTTTATCTTCCGAATCGCATCAGTTTGAAATTACGTTTCCATAGACAAAAAGATGACTATGTATTGATGGCTGCAGATAATACCTATAAGGTAGAAGTGAAAGAGGCATTTTTAACCATTCGCAAAGTGAGGATGAGTCCAGGTATTCAGTTAGGACATACAGATGCATTGATGAAAAGTCCTGCAAAGATCATCATCACTAGAAAAGAATGTAAAGTCTTGGCTATTCCAGCAGGATTTCAGTCTTTTGTGAAAGATAACATCTTTTTGGGTCAATTACCAAATCGTATTGTCATTGGTCTGGTTCATAATGAAGCTTTTGGTGGATCAGTATTGAGGAATCCATATGATTTCAAACATTTTGATCTGGACTATATGCAACTGTACACGGATGGTGAACCAGTTCTATCCAAACCTCTCAAGCTTGACATTACACAGAACAAATACCTGGACGCTTTTGAAACGCTTTACAAATCGTTTGATCGATTGAATGGTGAGAAAAGTTCCATTATAAAACGGGAAGATTGGCCTAGAGGTTATGCTTTATTTTCGTTTGACTTAACACCGGATTATGATGGCGATGATCATTTCCCCCTGATCAAGCATGGGAATTTGCGGCTAGAAATGAACTTTGCTACGGCTTTGCAACCTACCATCAATGTCATTGTCTATGCTGAATTTGACAACATTATTGAGATCAGTGCAAATCGCAGCATTCAATTCGACTACCAGTCATGAACACGAAGCAGATTGATGCCATATTGAGTCATGATGTCATGACCAAAGACTTGTTTCAAGGCGTGTTTGCCATGGACCAGTTACCGTCTTTACAACGCGGCGCCTATGTGATCAACACAGACGATCAAGATGAACCAGGAGAACATTGGGTGGCAGTGTATTATGATAAAGACCCTGTGGAATATTTTGACTCTTATGGACTGTTCCCTCTCGATGATCGTTTAGACATGTTTTTAAGAAATGACTATATGTATAATTCTATCTCATTACAAACGCCAATATCATCATCATGTGGTTTTTATTGTGTATATTATATATTACATAGAGCTCGAGGTCAGAGTATGTTTGATATTGTGAATATATTAAAAAGAAAGGTTGGTGATTTTCTTGTAAAGGATTTTGTCTATAGACATTATAAACCACTGCTTTATTAATGTTGTTGTTTTATTAATGTTGTTGTTTTTGTTAATGTTATTGTTTTATTAATGTTGTTATTGTAGTAGTTAAGTTGTAGTTAAGTTGTTATATTAGTTAAGTTGTTGTTATATTAGTTAAGTTGTTGTTGTTGTTAAATAAAACAAACCAAGTTTTCAAACAGTCTTGTTTATTGTGTTGTACATACGTTTATTTACAAATTCTTAACTACAAACACTATTTACAAAGTTTACAAACACTGTTTACAAAGTTTACAAAGTTTACAAACACTATTTACAAACTCTTAACTACAAACGCTATTTACACTATTTACAAATTCTTAACTACAAATTCTATTTACACTATTTACAAACTTTTATTTACAAATTCTATTTACACTATTTACAAAATTCTTAACTACAAACTCTTAACTACAAAGTCTATTTACACTATTTACAAACTTTTTATTTACAAACACAGTCATTTTTTCAATACATTCATCAATGCATGCCATTCATCAGAATCTAAATTGATATAGGTATCATAGACATTACATCCGTGTTTGTAAATGCTATGAAAGCTCACATAACGCACATCACCAAACTTTATCACTTTCACAGTTACATGTTCAGACAGTTTCAGTTCATATCCTTCTTCTAAGTCAATGTCTATCACGCGCATAGGTTGTGGCAGCTCAATGGATTTGGTACCCCGCATAAGCCATATTTCTGTTTCTTTGAATTCAAGCGTCAGGTTCTTTCCAATCCAATGCTTGCAACAGCGCGTTCCATTCCACTGTGCTGAGGGTGATGATGTCGCAGTCTTCTGTAAGCTCGTCATATTGGCGAAATTGTACAAACACGTCTAGACCGTTCTCAGTCACACGCACTTCTAATTCATTTGAAAGGTGAAGCAGAAAGCCGGGTATTCTCAACTTGTCTAGATGATCCTTCAACACGGATTGGTCATCAAGCGATAGGACGAGATACTGTCCAAAATGTCGTAGCACAATATCATCACATAAGTTTCTCATGTATGAGAATCCATATGTCATGGGTTCATAATCCAACACATAGTCTTCCATCTTTCTTATACTCGGATGATGTTGAACAGCGGATGTTGTATCGCTTCTAGGAATCGTAAGACTGCGTGCCAGTTCTTGATATCAAAGAAGATCAACTGTGCATAGGGTGTATCTGGCACAACTCCCTTATAATCCTTTGGATAATCCTGTAAAAGATTTCTACAGAATGTCACACGTATCTTAGAATCATATTCAGCCACCGTCACTTCCAGTTTATTTTCAAGTCTGCGTTCAAACCCAGGTTCAAGCGGTATGGTTTTAAAATCTTTCCACACTTCAGGTTTAAACCGATAAGCAGAAATTCTCTGAGAACCCATCATCACTTCATTCTTCTCATTGACAGTAAGGTAAACACCATTGTTCAACATGAGTGCATTCATGATTGTTACCTTGTTATGACTTGTCGTCTTGTCTCCGTAGCCTTTTATCCACTTCTTTCACCTGCTTCTTCATCATTTTCTATTCAGGTATTGTCAGCAAAATTCCCTTTTTCGTCGGACGGTTTTTTCCAGTCCCCTCATCTCTGAGGTATTTGCGAATGTTTACCACACCTTCATTACTTTGTTTCATAATCTTGATATACTTTCCATTGCCTAGAGAAAGCATTCCATCCCACGACTGTAGTGTTGGTGCCGTCGCCGTCGCCGTCTCCACTTTTAATTTCTTGATGGTAGTGTCAGGATGTTTCACATTCATGTCTTTCACTGTATCAGCAAGAGTATCCATATCCGTTGTTGCAGATCTTTTCCGATTCATGTTGACGCTTCAGTGTTCACACCTCAACTGACTCTCAAGTTGAAGTGTCTCCCCCTTATATACTGTAATGCCCATGCGCCAAAGTGGAATAGCCATCACTCATCACATATCGCTTGTCATCAAAGGGGGAGAGAGCCACTTTCCTCAACTTCTCCGAGAAGATCTGGTGGTCATGACTTCGAATGATGTATCCTGTGGTCATCGTTTGCGTTTGGTTGAACAAACTGTCTCTATACTGCTGATGTTTCATACGTCTTTGACACGCGCGAGTGATGCCTTTAGCCGTACGTTTTTCTTTCCCACCATACATCATACTATACATTTTCGGCCGAAGTCCAACAAACTCTTCAATGGGAATGCCCGCCGTCTCATCTTTCATTTTCCCAAGCACTTTCTTGTTCACGTTGGAATGCAGGAAATGATCTGGGGGATAGTCACTTGTGTCGAACAAGTCGGCATCTTCCTGCATGTCTTTGTAGATATCGTCCGTTTCTATGTCATAACATAGACTGTCGGTGTCGCTGAACAACAGCTTGGCGTCGGGATACTTGGTCATGATGTAGTTGTAATGAAAGTGGAACATGAGCACCTTGCTGAGGTCGAGAATGGTGAACCCAACTTGAATGGGTTTATCCAGAAGCAGATCCACTTTGCGCAAATGTACCGCGGTCAAATCTTCGTTGAAAATTCTAAATTTGTGGAAGGAAGGTTTGGCTACAAGTTTCTTGAACCGCTTTTCCTGGTGAACCAGTTCCACATTCATGCGCTTTCTTACATTTTCCATGGTTTTGCCAAACACAGAGTTATTCATCAATTTGAAGAAGTCTTTCTCAAACGGGTTCTTGGCCAACTTTCTCTTTTCCGTGTTCAAGGAGATGTATTTTGCCAACCATTTGCTCTGTGCAAACATGATGGCACGGTGCACCTTCGTGACTTTCAATCCCAGTGAGACATATTGCTGTAAATTTCTATAATGAAGCACATATTTCTTCTTGTCACACAGGTTGGGAATGAGCTTTTCACTAGGTTTGCCTTTCATGTTTAGATCTTTCCGTAGCTTCTGACTATGCTCTGATAATTCTCCCACTTTCACACATTTCCGTTCTGGAGCCACTGGATAGTGATTATGATGATCATGGATTGCATATGGGTATTCCAAATCCACTTCTAAAATGTATCCAATCTCGTCATCTTCATCCACATCCATAAAGTCAATGGATTCTGGCTCGCTCACCTACATAAATCCACTTTCCGGCATGCTTTGCGACATAGCCCAGCCATATAAGTTGTTTGCATCCAGGTACGTCAAGTAGTTGGTCGGTTTCGTGGGATCGTAATCTGCTACGTAGGGGTTATTTGCTTTCGCATACTTGTGTGTGATGACAGATATTCCTCCACGTAGGCCTTGTTCAACCATTTGGTACATGTCAATGTCGTTGATCAATTCCAGTTTCACCTTTGTCGCTTTCAACATGGCATCCCACGACAGTCCTGGCGCTGTTTAGTAGTGAGCAGGATCCAATTCATACGTGTTGAGACATACGTGACGAAAGTTTTCAAACACATCAGCCAGCAACAACACATCTGATTTCAGGTATAGGTCATGGTATTCGCCAAATGTAGTACAGTGGAATGTCTCCCACACTTTCTGCGCATGCGCATAATCCTCATCGCTAATGTCTTCTTCACTGAGCAGACTGTAAAACTTGTCCTTGGACGGCAGTTGTGTTTCAGCAAACTTGGATGCCTCATCCACGTAATCATAAGGGTACACTCCCTTTCTCAACAGTAAATCTTGTTGGTCACTATCGTGAATGTGTGACGTCATGTTATAAAAGTTGTCTTTCCCTTCTGCTGCCAGGTTGGATACCAGTTTCTGTAGAGAAGTACTCATGAACTGAAAGCTGTCTGTAAATTTCAGATTGCTCATGGTGAATGCAATATATTTCTCAACGGTGTTGGGAATGACTGTAATCGTCTCATTTTTGAACTTTCCAATTTCTTCCATGATCAAATGGCTGTCATAGCCTCGTAAATTGTGGAAAAAGACAGGAATGATGAAAGAATCTTTCACATCCTGCTGATCCTTTCGAAATCGGAATTGCAAATTGCATTCACTATGTGCAGCTCCACGCTATTTGCCATTGATATGGTCATGATCTCTCACATGATCTGCTCCTAGAGGCTCATGACAAATGTAGCAATCTGTGGCGTTCTTATAATCCTCTTCATCTTCATGAGTCATGACCATTTTCTTTTTCTGTTGTAAACCATGCACAATACGATCACGCTCATTCACCATATGGTCTAAAAAGACTTTCACGGCATTATCTCCTCGATACACGACTGGAGCACGTGTATCATACTGGCTGACAACCACATAGGCAAAGCTGTTTGGACGATGATGCTGATACCTAACTTCTTCATGCTTTTTCGTGAAACATTCAAAGTCTGCATAAATGACAAACGGCGCTCGCTGTTGTTTGGCTACATTCTTGAACTTGATGAAAGGTTCCTTGGGAAATGATAAACGTTGTGCTCCATGCTTGCCACACACTTCACGATGCTTGTCTAAAAGATCTTGTCGTATAAACCCGTGAAGACAGTTGAAACAATAAAATGCTTATGCTTTGATCGATAAGCCATCAGTCTGCTGAAATTCTTGATGAGGCAATAATGTCTTGTCTTGTCATTGCTAATCAAAAGCAAGTTGATTTCTCTGGCGCTGTTGGCGCTGGTGTTTCGGCTGAGTTGTATGGGAACAACTACATCATGTTCATATCCAAACACGTTAATGGATACATCATTCTCCTTTTCAAACTTTGGAATGTCTGTAATCGGTGTTGGAAATGTCATGCCTTCCACCTTCAATTCCTTCTCAAATGGTGTGTAATGACTCACACGATATGGGTGTTGATGACGATCTTGAGGGTGAAGGTGAGCCAGTACAGACCATAAGAAGCACTTGTTGTCTTTATTCTGAATGTTTAACACACTTAATGTATTCTTTACTTTCTTCGGCAGTGGGATAAAACTGCTTGCTTCCAGTGGCGCTGACGTAGCTGTATGTACTTCAATGAATAATATGTTATCCAACACCCAGCCAGAGCCTTGTCGCTCATGTTCATCAAACCTGGTAAACAATTCTTTATAGGCTTCTGGTAAGTCCTTCTCAATATCCGTTGGATTGTATGCTGCATATGTTGGACTACTGATGAAGGCATTATCCACTTGTTCTACCATCACACCTTCAACATTTGGTGTCATTTTCTTGAAGCGTGCATGTACGACAATGTACCATTTCATGCCATGGTTTAGCGTTTCTAGCAAATGTCTCTTGATTCTATTCTCTTGTTGTCGCATTTCGAGTAGTAAATCCGATCCATCTTCAGGCTCAAACCGCCTTTCCTGTGCGTTTTCACCAAGACTCACTCTTCTGCCTCTGCCTACTTGTCCTGTCTCTTTCTTTCTTTGTTCTTCATGAGACACATTTTCCATCTCAACACATGCATGTGTCTCAAATGCATCCAAAGATGAAAATATCTTGGCGCCTTTACAGCAGAGGACTGGATCAGGTCTTTCAACACCATCTTGTACGGTCTTTCGTCTCTTGACTTCAATCTGCTCAACAAGCTCTTCATGAGCACGTTTCATCCTGGCTGGTTTGCATGTATGTGTCACGAACACTTCCAGAGATGGAAATGTCACATCACAATCATGACAGTAGACTGTTGCCATCGTTGTTGCTGTTGCTGTTGCTAGAACTGAAATGAAGTAAAATATACGTTTCACTCTTCCTTTTATACCACTTCAATGGTGTGTTAACTCAGCAGAATGTATCACTAGTTGACTAGTTGACATGTTTCACTCATGCTTTTATTCTACTTCCATGTAATCAAAATATGGTGTGTAACTTTGTTCAAAAATTGTTCAAAAATGCTGACTCAGCAGAATTTTACTTGTGTATATGAATATCTCACTTACAGTTGTACTGCTGTACAGCTGTAAAGCAGAGACATCTAGCGGTGAAGTTAAATGGTCTGCCAAATGGTATTCATCCGCGAAGAAGCACTGTAATGGTGAAATTTTCAGTCAACTATAACGAAAGTTATAACGAAAGTTATCACAATTTTAAGTTAAAATGGCCGTAAAAATGCATACAGCTAGCTGCGCAAATAGCCTATGACTACTTTATAACAAAAGTTTACATAAAACTGAATCAAACAGTGAAATTTTCATATAAATCGACCAAGTATAACGAAAGGTATGGTTTTACAAAGTTTCAATTAAGCAAATAACCAAAGTTTGTTTACAAAGTTTGTTTATAAAGTTTGTTTACAAAGTTTGTTTACAAATTTTCAATTATGTAAATAAGTCAAGTTTGTTTACAAAGTTTGCTTATAAATTTTGTTTATAAAGTTTGTTTACAAATTTTGTTTATAAAGTTTGTTTACAAAGTTTGTTTACAAAGTTTCAATTATGCAAATAACTAAAGTTTGTTTACACAGTTTGTTTACAAAGTTTGTTTACAAAGTTTCAATTATGCAAATAACTAAAGTTTGTTCACAAAGTTTGTTTACAAAGTTTGTTTACAAAGTTTGTTTGCAAATAACTAAAGTTCACTTTTTATGTATAAAGTTTCAATAAACACTTACCGAAATAGTTGTCACTGGATGCCATCCCTGGATCTGATGTGATCCAATTGTAGTTCTACAACTTTTGCTCCCTTGCTCCACTTACTGATATGACTGTCACTGCTGTATGCTCATCCCTTATATACCCCTCTGATGGAACTGAAGCTGACTTGACAGAATGTTGCTCGCCTAGAGAGGGGGGGGGTCAGTACATAGTATGTCCTGGGGGGGGGGGGTCGGTACATAGTATGTCCTAGGGGGGGGTCGGTACATAGTATATCCTGGGGGAGGGGGGGGGTCGGTGCATAGTATGTCCTAGGGGGGCATCACTTTTTAGGGTCTGTTGCCGATTGACTTCGGAAATGAAAGCTTGACTTCATTCACTTCGACGTTCATCGACTGCGCCAAAACTCTCATGCAAACCCTAGGAAGCCGCCACACAGCATGACCTCATTATGACCTCATTATGACCTCATTATGACCTCATTACGACCTCGTTATGACCTCATTATGACCTCATTATGACGTCATGGATGGCCGCGCCTATCCTAACGCTTATCATGACGTCACTTCCGGTCCAGACAGCACTTCCGGTCCAGACAACACTTCCGGTCCAGACAACACTTCCGGTCCAGACGCTATGACGTCACTTCCAGACAGTATGACGTCACAAAGTGGCGCAAAACCCCCATTTCCTATCTACTGACCATAACCCATTAAACACACCATTGATGCAGGAGACATTATCATCTGCGCCACAATCTGTTCCATCAGCCTTTACAATGCGGCATACAATATGAAGTTTGCTGTTCTTTAAATCTAGATATTCTTCTGTACTCGCAGGAATGTAGAATTCTATTGGAGCGCCTTCTCTAATACTTGTAAGTGGTTGATAGTCGACATTATAACCCTTCTCTACAGCAGTTTGCGTCGGTGGTACGTGAAACCATTCCAATGGAGAAAGACTACATTCACACGAATGATTATGAATGAGAGACTTTTTTTTTTCTTTTCTTTAAAAAATATCTTTGCGATGTTTTGATGTTATCCGTCTAGCTGTTTTTCGTCTTCTGGCACGTTTCGTCGGTTGCACTGTCTTTTTATGCACATCTCCTCCAAACACCCGTTCTGCTACTCGGCCCGTCACATCTTTCGCGACATTCTTTGCAGCCTTCTTAAGATGTGGCGCAACGATCTTAGCCCCAGCCTTAAGTAGTGGAATAGCTTTGTGAGCCAATGATCCCAGTATTGAACCAATACCATCGCCATATTGGATTCGCGCTCCTTTGAATCCTGGTAATTCCCCGCCCACTTGACGAAGAAAATGGTTGCGATATGCAGACGGATCGTGTGTATAAGCTTTCATATTGCTTTTGGTCGAAAATGAAGTTTACAGATCACCTTTCCAGTTTGAAATGGAATATTATGGCCTGTGTCGTCCTTTATATTCATCTCTATCACATCAAATTTGGATGTGTTTACAGGAACATAATGCGGTTCGCCGTACGTTTTCATGATAATATCTCCATCATGGCCTTGTATGCCAACAGAACGTAGCAAAGGCACATAATAATCCCCAACAACTTGTGGTTCACAAATGCTACAATACACATAAAGTGTATAAAATCCCTGTTTCACATCCGCTTTATGTTCAGCTATACATCTTTCAGTATACCATTGATCTGGAATAAATCCTAAAATCTCAGCCAATCCAGCGGAAAATGACACTTCAAAGTTATAATTTAGAAATAGAAACACACGTAGTCTAATTTTATCATACTTTATCCAAATAGCTTGTTTCAGGTCATCGGACTTAGCCGCTTCTTCATTCACTGCCTGACATAGTTCTTGTATGGTTCTATAGTAGCCATAAGGAATATTGATAGTGTCAAGTGTATCTGGTTGTTGTCGAAACTGAATAGAATAGTCCATGCCATGTCTCATCGTTGTCCATGTATGTGGATATTGAATTTCAGCTAAAGCCACTTCATATTTTCCGTTCAGATAGATGGTTCGAGGCATACGAATTTGATAATTCGAAGCCTTGTTGTTGGGAGAATAGTTCATACTCGCATTGCTAGGCAAAGTAATGTAAAAACTATTCGACTCCATGATGGACGGGAACTAAATGGTATAGGTGCGTTGACGTTGCCTATATACTTCACGATAGCGCGCGCCATTCGACCAAGTATGCAAAGTCTCATCCTCTTTTACATCATGATGATGATCTACATGGTCTATAACTTCTCCTTCACAACAAGCACTTGTACATCTTATTTTTACAGGAATAGTTGGTTTATCTTCTTGACAACAACATAGCTCTTTCAGCCATGTTAAAAATTTTCCCATCCTTCAGGAAACCGTCTTTGTTGACGTTGTTTCATTTCTGTTGTAATGTCGTCACGAGTGGTCTTTTTACTAAACATTGTTTTTGGAATATTAGCATCAACAATTTCCTGGATAAACGGATGCCAGCCATATGGTATGACTCGTTCTTTTCTTCTTGTCGCCACCAATGCTTCTTTCATCAAATCAACCATGTTGGAATTTGTGATAATATCGCCCGTTTTCAACACAAGTTCATTCTTGTCTGTCCATTTCGTACCATGTTTCTTCAGTTCTGCTAAAAGTTGTATTACTTTCCCATGATAGATAGGTTGAAAATGACTTAAAAATAACTTTTCTGGCTTTTCAGGTGATGATGATGAGGGCTTTTGCTGCCTAGACTGACTTGTTCGTAAATGACGACCAAGAAGTTGAGACATTTTCTATAGCCTTTTCACGTGTTCGTTTCCCATATAAAAGTGTATTGACTTTTGTTTTGATATCATATTTCTTTTCTAATAACAGTTTGTATTCATATTCAGGAATGAGGACCATTTTCATCGTATGTTTCATTTTAACAGCAGTTTGGCTAACAAGGGCAATGCCAATCTAGCAATAGCTCCAATAAATCCTCCTTTCTGATTAATCAACTTCTTTTTTCGTGGAAGGGATATCTTCTTGTCTGCTAGAGTACGTAGCGTATGACGTTCACGTTTAAATTCCTTAAACCGTTTTGAGCTTAAGGGTAAATGTCCTTGCAATATATTCAAACAAATTTCAAACAAGCTTGTTAATTCCTCTTTTTTAAATTGCTGTAGCAAGGATTTACGTCGTTTAGGCCCACTGCGTGCAAGCAAGTGAAGAAAAGGCTGGTTCGCTCGAATACGTTTAGACATCTTGACTGCGAATGGTTAAATGAGTTGGTTCTTGTCCATACACTGCTTTATCAATATATATATAATGTGTATCTTTTGGTAAAATGCCTGTACGAATACGTAGTTGATCATTTGTATTTGGTTTTAAATCAATGAATAAATAACCATGGGTTTCCTGGTAGCATCTTGATAGGCTTCTATGAGAAATTGAGATCTTCCAGGATACATTTGCCGCGCCAATGTACTAATTTGTTGACTATCTCTAGGATTTTTAAACAAAATGATATAATGTGTATTCAAACTAATATTTCGCATCTCTTTCCCATGATGGAATAAATTATGTACAATAAAGATAATGCTTAGATTTTGATGACTGCTGCTAACACTAAAGAGACGTGTCATTCGCTCATCACTATGACATTTGGTCATTAAGTCATCAATGATAAGTAAGTTTGGTTTTTTCGGGTTAAAACGCTCTTCAATGTCATCTGGAATGCCTTGGTAAAATTCCACGCCTTTCATTCCCTTGTACAAAGGCTGATCTGCTGCATAGAGCCATAAAATGGTTTTTGGAGAGGGTTGAATCAACTTTTGTTCTAGAATTTCCTTCACCAAAGACGTTTTGCCACTGCCTGTAGGTCCAGAGACCAAACATGTGAATGGATGCTTCATTTTTGAATGTCTGTTTCTTTTACCCAACTGTTAAACTTGTTTGGCCAACCTAACCACTTGACCAATAATTCTTTCACACCTCCTCGTCTTTTACGTGTTTTCAAGACTTTTTCAATTCTATAAATAGATTCAATATCTTTGGTCACTTTCTGTAGTTCTTCTTCATAGAAATGACCATCAATATCTTCGTCTAAAAAGTCTTTCACACGATACAACTGTATTCCTTGCTTCTTACAACGATGTGTGACAATGAAGACTTCTTGCGTCCATTTGATGTGATAATCGCGTTGAAAAACGTATTTGATGTGAGAAATACGAACATGATCGCCAATGTTAAATTTGTACTTCTTCTTCTTCGGTTTCAATTTCAGTTTGTCAACATACATATACTTCCACACTTTCGATTCGTTGTCTTTACGAATCTCGGCTGGAGCATATTTATTAGGAAGAGAACCATGAGGTCTATGGTTGTAATTGTACACCAAGTCTGGAAGGATTTCTAAATAACGGTAAGTTTGATTATGTAGAAAATACCGATACATCATTCCCTTTAGAGTATGAATGACTCTTTCAGCAAAGTTGGCTTTGGTTTCATTCTTTGTGGTATAAGCATGAATTCCCTCTTTCTTCAAAAATGCTTTTACCCATCTGTTTTTAAATTCTGTTCCTTTATCAGATCTTAGAGTTCGCGGTCTTCGTCGTGTGTCATGAAAAATCTTTTGGAAAGCTTGTGTGACACTGGTATGCGATTTATTAGGTATTGGCTGGACACACACATATTTGGAAAACACATCAATGACAATGAGTAAAAAGCGTATGTTATCATTATAGGGAGCTATGTTTCCCATATCAGCCAAATCAATATCCCACATATCATCAATACCACGTGTAATGACACGTTGTCTTTTAAACCTGTATTTTACAGGTTGTAGTAAACTGAAAGCATCTTGATCCTGTAGCCATTTCTTCACTTGTGAATGTGTGACTGGTTGATTATGTTTTCTTAAGATGTGATACAGTTTGTAAGGACCAGCAAATGCTCCAGGCTGTCCAGGTTTGAAGTAAATATTGGTCAAGTAGTCTTTCCACGTCGACATGATGAATGGAAAAAAAAACACGTCCGAACAGAACAGCTTTTATTTTATGACCAACCAACATCACTTAACTAACATGCATTTATAACTTAACTAACAAGTTTTGCACAAATCAAGTATGGATACAATGGTATGAATAACTGGAGACCATTGGTCTTCAATGAACACTAACCAATGACTGAGTTCATCTAATGTAATAGCATCATATTTCTCACATATCTCACATATTTCTCACAACGTTGATTTGCATTCTCTAACACTTTATCTAAATGAATGTAATATTTAGCTTCATTCCAATATGTATAAACACATGCAGCATGACAAGTATGTTCTTGACACTCTTCATGTTGACAAGCAGGACAGGCTAAATGTGCAAACTTTTTTACAGCTGATAACATTTCTTCACAATAAGCTTTTTGCACAATATATTGTCTCAGTGTCATGTCCGCCATTATGCAGTCTTGTGAGATTTTGCTCCAGCAATGCAGCACAAGTCTGTCAGGTTTAGCAAGTTATGCTGCTCCGGCAATGTAGCACAAGTCTGTCAAGTTATGCTGCTCCGGCAATGTAGCACAAGTCTGTCAAGTTCAGCAAGTTTTTTCCAGTTGTTGTTCACTTAACACACTTCAAATTTACATGTTCACACGTCTGCACATAAAGTCTCACACAACAGTTCTAACAACTTTCCCATAATATTCTGACCAGGATATCCAGATGACACTTGTTTCACACCAGCTCCCCACCAATGATCATACGTTGCTTCAACTAAAGTTTTGTCTTTACATTCTTTCAACTTGTTGCGAAACAATACACACTGATTCCATTTGACTTGTAAAACATCTTGCATTTTGCTTCTCTTTACTGTATGCCATAAAGGACATGGCTTTATCACTTTAGCAATACGTTTCGCTTCATATCCATTTCTGGATGACACAATGGCTGAAGCAATATCTGGACGGTGATGAAAAACTGCTTTCTCATATTGATACAACGCTTCACTTGAGTTGAACACATGTCCATACTTTTCAAGTCGTGTTGGAAACATGTTTGAAAGAACGTCCTTGTGACCGCTAAATAGTACAAGATTCTCCATGTTGACTTTGTTTCTTTTCTTTATTCTGACATGTCGGTTTCTTCCTGTAATAAAATATCTTTTAATATATTTGCTGCCTCTTCTATCATGTTCTTTCTTTGTTTACGTTGAAACCACTCACATAAAACTAAATTTGCTAGTAAGAAAAACATTGTTATGTTATCAATTCACTATGTTGTTACAAAGATGATTAATAGGTTGTTGTTACAGTTAAAGTTACCTGACAAAGCTGCTCGGTTTCCTCTTCTTCTTGTAGTTCACAACAATCTCTCAAATGATCAACTACAATGAAATATACTTCCACATCAGTACGAGCAGAATAAAGCGCAGAATCAAAGTCAAAGTTAGGATCTTCTTCTATTCCAATTTTATGACATTCTCCAAGAAATCTTGAATGTAGTTCAATCACATCAAGACTATGATGTACAACATCCCAAAAAGCGTCTAAATGATAAAGTTGATAGTCTGGAGTACCACAGCAAGCAAGTTTAGCAATCATCAAGTCAATATAAGCATTTTTAAAACATGCGTCCATCTTGTTTCAGTGTCTTGTGAGCTTTTACTTTGCTTCACAGACTTTAAGTACACTTGCCGCAGAAGTTGTTTGGTTCACACAACTTGCAATTATACTTGTGGCAGTGGCAATGATAATCCTCCATATATCCACAAGCACCGCAATAGTCGCAGGTAAGTCCAAGTTGATTTTGCACATTCATGTTCTCCAACTGAACTTCAGCCAGCCTTTTCTTGGATAGCTTTGACACCTTCATCCGACCATCCTTTTGCAGCTTGATAGGAGTTATGACATGACATTCCGTACATGGTAACAAGACTGAGTTAATGTTATCCATCTCCCATTCACCATCATCCATGTTGAAGCAGTGTTGTATGTGCAAAAGTTATATAGCGCTTACCAAGATTGGAATGACTTCCAGCCACTTCGTTTGTGTTAAGTATACTTTGAAGCCAATGGTGCATAAATTTCTAAATTTCTCACATATACACTTCCACGAACATGGTGATAAAGCAACCCAATGCCCTCCACGTTTGATTCGTAGAAATTGTCCAAATTTTCCATGCTGAACAGTAATGGTTACGTTTTCACTAATTTTAAAGCTGCTTGTCTTCTTCTCCATGGTTACACAATGATAACTTCACTACCTTTTATGTTCAACTATCTACCCAAACATTTTGCAAAGTTTTGAATTCACTTCAACTCATCCATCGTGAAATCGAGCAAGTTCTGACTTCTACTTTGCTCCACAGACTTTAAGTACTCCACACTTGCCGCAGAAGTTGTTTGTTTCACACAACTTGCAATTATACTTGTGGCAGTGGCAATGATAATCCTCCTCATATCCACAAGCACCACAATACTCGCAGGTTAGTCCAAGTTGATTTTGTACGTTCATGTTCTCCAACTGAACTTCAGCCAGCCTTTTCTTGGATAGCTTTGACACCTTCATCCGACCATCCTTTTGCAGCTTGATGATCGTTTTCTTGTCATGACATTCCTCACATGGTGATAGAGCTGAGTTGATGTTGTCCATCTCCTGAAGCAGTGTCTCCCATTCACCATCATTCATGTTGATGTGATGTTTGTATTCTTTCCCTTCAAACCGTGACGTGCGCACAAAACTGACATAACGCATATCCAAGTATGAAATGACTTCAAGCCACTTCGTTTGCGTTAAGTACAGTTTGAAGCCAATGTCGCGTAAATTTTTCAAGCTCTGGCACACAATCTTCCACAAAGATGGTGAATAAGCACACCATCTCTCTCCACGTGAGATGCGTAGAAATGGCCCATATTCTCCATGCTCCACAGTAATGGTTAAGTTAGCACTAATTTTAAAGCTGCTTGTCTTGTTCTCCATGGCTGCCACAATGTACTGATGACTTCACGTCCACTCCCTCCAACTGTCTGCTGAGAAATGACTCCACTCTGCTGAGTTCACTCCTTTTTGTACCCAACTATCTGCTGAGTCAGCTCTCTTTTCAAAGAACTTGCAAACTTTTGAATTCACTTCAACTCGTTCATGGTTGAATCGAACAAGCTCTGATACATTCGTCTTCAATGGAACATCATCATCATAATGTAAAATGATTCTTGCAGCTACAACTAACATGAGCTCAACTGCCCAAATTGTATTCGCGTTGATAAATGCTGAATCAATGTCGTAAGTTAACGGTAAATGTAGATCTTCACATTCATGTAGAAACGAGTGGATATAACAATCTCTTGGAATGGTCTTTCCAACAGCTTCCCAATGCAGATGCAAATTCTTCACTTGCAACATCCAATCCGATTCAAAAGCAGGAAGCTTTGAAAACACATAGTCAGCATAATTCACTTTGAAGACGTCATCCATGGTCTCTACACATCTGTGAAGAAGTAATGTTGACATTGTGAAGTTTTCTCTCGTCACACACTCTCCACTTGTTGACTTGTTGACAGAATGTATTACTAGTTGACTAGTTGACATGTTTCACTCATGCTTTTATACTACTTCCATGTAATCAAAATATGGTGTGTAACTTGTTCAAAAAATTGTTAAAATTTCTGACTCAGCAGAATGTATCACTGCTTGCTATGAATGTCTCACTTACAGTTGTTGAGTTGTACAGCTGTAAAGCAGAGACATCTAGCGGTGAAGTCAAATAGTATTCATCCGCGAAATAGTACAGGAAATAAGTGAATCAAACAGTGAAATTTTTATGTAAATCAGTCAACTATAACGAAAGTTATCACGATTTTAAGTTAAAATGACGGCTTATCACAAAAATGCATACAGCCACCTGCGCAACTAGCCCATGATCATGTCAAACGTTTGCATAAACCTGAATAAAATGGTGAAATTTTCATTGAAATCGACCAACTATAACGAAAGTTATCACACTTTTTCACTTTTTACAAAGTTAAAATGGCGGCATGTCACATTATGCATACAGCCAGCTGCGAAAATAGCCTGTGACCACTTTATGACAAAACTTTACATAAAACTGAATCAAACAGTGAAATTTTCATATAAATCAACCAAGTAGTTTTAAAGTTATACATTCTTGAAGTTAGCCATATCACGATCCTGGGGGGAGGTCATCACTTCTTACCATCGGGTCTGTCCCGACAGCCGCCTAGGGGGGAGGTCATCACTTCTTGCCGTAGGGTCTGTCCCGACTGCTGCCTAGGGGGGGGGTCGGTACATAGTATGTCCTGGGGGGAGTCATCACTTCTTTACCCTGACTGTTGCCATGGTTACGCCGTCTATGACGTCACTAGGGCGTCACAATGATTGACAGGTGACAGCGGCCTTAATTGGCTTAATTGGCTTAATTGACTTAATTGATCACGTGATTCATGACGTCACGATGATTGACTGGGCCAGAACCAACGTTTCCTACCTACTCTCAGGTCGTAACAAGTAGTAGCAAACAAGTATCATGTATCTTAATAATATCAGCAAGTGAATCACAGTTTCTAGCTTTTTTGCAGTTAACTCAGTTAGCGAAATTTGGAAATGTCAATTACTACAAAGCAGTTGCTCCGCCGGAAGGACTGTTGATAGTATTTTAATTGTGAAATTTCCTAAAAACAGCATAATTCAACTCTTTGCCTTTTTCAAGAGATGGGCGGTAAAAAGCTTTAATTGTGTACTATGCAGGTAATCTATCAATATCAAGCTTGCGAGTTTTCCCAGGATCACATACTCTATGCAATATAATGTCAAAGCCATTGAAGTCACGTTTTCATGGACAACCTTGAAATTGCTGAGCTAATTTTTTAAACGCTAGGAAGTATTTCGGCACATTTTGAACACTGTTCCAAAATGTTTTGTTACTTTCGTTGGATTTTTCCTTCGAGTCTTTTTATATAGTCGTTGAGTTTATATGTTCGTATATAATTCCTATCGTCTTTCACAAAACTGCGTCCAATAAAAAGCAAATTACAGCCTGCAAATCAAAAAGAATTCCTGGATTTAAATTGAGATTACCAATTGCAATTGCATCTTCAACTGAAAAGGTCACATAACTGCAGTTCACATCTAATCATGCCATTTTGTTACTTTTCCAGTGGAATATTTTATCTACGAAAAGTTATTATAAAAGTATTGCCCTATTACAAGTGGGCAGGCAAAAAGTTAAGTTGGGATTTTTGCGCCACTTAGTACTTCGCACGACTGGTAATGGGAAATTTTAATGTTTTTGTATTTACAGCAAATAAATAACCTTTTAGTGTATTTCGCTTATTCTTCAAAATATGGTCAAAGGAATACGAGAATTACATTGAGGTCGGAAGAATTCCCTAAACATTTGAGGACATACGGACATACTTATCTGAAAACGACTGCCAGTTGTCTTAACTGAACACTAAGAAATTAAAAATAAAAACTATTCAAAAATTTTTAGGAATTTTATGATTACATCTTTTTGATGCAATACCAGGCACAGTTGTAAGTGTTAGAAGATTCACGCAGGTATACGGGTTTATTATTAAGGCTGTTTCATGTATACGTTTACTAAGCCATCTCAATTTATAAAATGGAACTGTCTATGATTTAGTGGTATATGTACCTTTTTGTGTATGTGCGTGTCTGTTAGAAATTTCAATAAACCATTTTCCATATTTAGAAACTTTACCTAAATGATTTCCTGCAAACTTTCCATTTGAGGAACATTTTAAGATTAAAAATGTGGATGATTGCGCATTTTTAATTGTTTCAAAGTCAAGAGTTTGGACTGTTCCTGCTCGTTAGTTTCTGTCGATGCTTTTGCAAGTGGTATATTACATTAATAATTCAAAACTTAATAATGCCTACTTTCTTACAGTAATATGGGTAGGAGAGGAAAACTGTATAACCCCCCACCCCTCCGTGTCCAGGACATACAGTCTGTTCTAGATGGTCATTGGTATAAATGATAGAAAAACCTCTGAGTCAGAATGCACCCATGTGTGTCGTTGTGACAATGCATGCGATGGCGTCATATAAGACGTCATAGAGTTTCGTCATAGCGTTTCATTCTAAAAGAGCATTTCCGGTTTTGTGCTATTTTCCAGTACAGTTTTTATTTTAACTGGCGACCTCCGTCAAACCTCTTGTTATCGTCCAACACCCCAAACGTGATCAATGACATCATAGAGGGGTGAAACCTCATACAGCGGGGAAACGTCATAGAGCGACGAAACGTCTTAAAAGAGCAGTACCGTTTGTTTGTTAGTTTTTTTGTTTGTTTGTTTATTTGTTTTAAAGCTTGCCAGTACAGGTTTTTAAAGACGAAAATGAAAACTTCAAATGTGCATCATTTAACAACTACTGGGTCGATTTCAGTCATTTTTTCACCATAGTGCTGAGCATGACTTCATTTTTTTAACTATAGTAAAAAATAAAATGTCAGAAATGGGATTCAAACCCATGCCGGGGAACCCGACTGCGACCTAAAAGCAGCGCCTTAGACCACTCGGGCATCCTGACGAATATTCATCCCATATAAAATATCGATATAAAATTAAAATTGGTTCAAGGAAAAATGTACCTATCTAAAATGGCAGTTATCACAAAAAACGAATATCAAAGTGGCCGTAAAATGTGTTGAGCATGGGACTTCGGATTCGGTCAGATATTTATTAATGCTACATAAAATATACTCGGGTCCAAAAATACTTAAAACTTGGCAAATCACAAGTTAAAAGATACTAGCAACCGTTTGAATCGCACTTGCATAAAAATTATTATCTAAATTTAGGAATTAAACAAATATCAGTAAAAGGATGGCCTATTTCCAACTCTGTCACTTGAATCAAGAAGAAATTGTCTTTAGCGTAGTTAACGAAATTCGGCTGTTTATGTTCATATAGAGTTCATGTAGTATTGCAGTTTCTTAACAGAACACGGTTGTTCCGATATCACTTCACAGCTGAACCTCACCTATTAAATAAAATTAAATCATGAAATATGTTATATTTGAGGAATATAAAAATAATAAATAGATTTTTTAATCTTTCAATGACTGTACATTTCACTCACTCAAAAAACAGCTAGTTAGCGGTTAACTGCTTCTGTGACTCAGTACATTTGCGAAAAAGACGTGTAAAGGGTATAGACTTAAAGAAACAGTTTCAAGTTTCAAAACCCTAAGTAAACAACCGAGGTAATCAAATGCTTTCTTTGCTCTGAAATGCATCCTGTAGCTGTGCACTATTTTATTCAGCAGCAGAAACCATTCTTGTGAATTTGGGCATCATTGGACGACGATCACGAAGATGTTTTAAAAGTTAAATATCCCAGCAAACATTTATTTCTATATCTCGTCTAATACTCGTCTAATACTCGTCAATACGAGTTTTAGATGAGTTTCAGGATGTAAAACTGGTCGGAATCTCGTATTTATTTTGTCGCCCAGTTTCATACGAGATATCAAATTTTGTCATAAACGACTTTTGGACGACTTTCTGATTTTATGTCTTTCACACACATTTCGTTTTGTAAAAGTCAATGTACAAATATGTTTATTGTTTGTTTTTTTGTTTTTCTTTCGTCAAATTCTTTCTATCATCAACAAGAAAAGTTTGTTATGCTTCCAAAAATATTTTTAATCATTTGTTTCTATATCTCGTCTAATACTCGTCATTACGAGTTGTGGATGAGTTTCCGGATGTAAATTTATTTTCTCGCCCAGTTTCAGACGAGATATCAAATGTTTTGCACTGGAGCATTATGAAAAATCAGTATTTTTGGGTGTCGTGTATTGGAGCGTCATGGGAAACCATATGTTCTGAATACCATTTTCAAATAAATTGGCAAATTTTAGATACTAATAAAGATTTAAATATAAATATTTTAAAATCTAATATTGAATTTTAGATATCATTCATTTGATTTAAGTTTCGGTTTCGGGGGTGGGGGAGGGGGAGGGGGGAGGTCAACTATAGTTCTAGCTAAGAATATTATTTGCCTCGATCAACTAATCCCAACCAAATAACCACTATGAAAGCAAAATGCACGTTTTTTATAAAACAAATAATTTTAAAAGCACCACTAAACAAAAACAGGAAAATGTGAAAAGTAAACTGTTGGAGATCACATAGAAGCAACATATTGGTAGCCGAATAGTACGTAGTTAATCAGATGCGTGGTGGCGTAGAGGTAAGGTCGACGCGTAGGATGCCAGAGGTCCCGAGTTCAATCGAATGTTAAGTTGAGTGTTGTAGTGTTGTCTGAATGATTTCGTATATGTGGTTTCATATATAACGAAAATAAAACCAGTTTTGAAGGTTTTTTTAGGTTTCGAAAATAAAAAAGTAACTAATCCGATCTTTTACATTAAAAATACTCGTCTGGAACTAATCTATATCCCGTTTCCTCGTCTGAAAAGTAATCTGAAACTCGTCTAAAACACATATCAAAATTTGACCAGAAATAGACGTGTTTCAGACATTTCAAAATAGACCAGATGTAGACGAGAAAAACTCGTCTATAACTCGTTCGCAAACACATTTGAATCTTGTCCAAAACTCGTAAATATGTTTGCTGGGATATGATTAATTTTTCTTTGTCAATAAGATGTTCAGCGGAGAGGTGTCTTTTACATTTTTAATTGTAGTCTGCAGCTTATTAGGTGATCCACGTGGAACACCACAGGCAATGAACAGAAATGGTGGATATTATTTAAACATCTTCACAACAATGGTAGTTAAAGCGCACGGATGGGTCCACAAATTTGATTACTGTGCCCATTCTAACGGCTCGACCTATGTCTCATTCTGGGAATACAAAAGTAGCGTCATTCCTTTCTCATTTCTGATGACAGGAAAGATACTATTTACTGCTCAAGAAGGATGTCATGTAAGTAAAGCGTGGCTTTCTATAATTTTGAAAACTATTTTTCTATTGAAGAAAATAATTGGCAAATATTAATAGTTTTCTTGCTCTGCCATTTTTCCAATAATTTATTGACTAGTTGCACAGTTTTCATTCTACATCAGTTTAGAAAGCGGCTTTTCAAGCTTGTTTATAAAGAACTGTATTTTCCTTTTTTTCAATTTGAAATTTCGTTCGAGGTAACAAACCGCATAGATTTGCATTATAATTCATACACAATTTCAATCTGACAAACACATCACGAAAACAACAAGCCAAAACAAGGGTACGTGTTTCTAACATTTTAATTATTACATACGTCTTGAGCGCAGTCTTCAAAACTTGGCGGTAATAACGGGTCTAAATTTTCAAGCAATATTGTGTCGAATAGATACTATTTTCACTAACATTAATTTGTGTCAACACAATAGTATACAATAATGTTCAATAATATTTCAGACGTACAATGTACCACAAAATGATCAAGTGTATGTTTACTCCGGTTACATGATAGGAATACATTACCCTACAATAGCGGGCACACTAATGTATGAAGTTAATGTTACTTCATCATCTCATTCCAACGGCTTTACTTCAGCGACTTTACTGCACGATGTCAGGTTGGGCCCATTTCTTGACTTCTACAAATGGGACGAAGGTACACAAAAAACCCCGAATTTCGGGAAAAGAAAGCTGTTGCTCTTCGAATATTCATTCACTGCGGTAAGTAACGCAAAATGATGAAACCCTTTTGGACAAGTATAAAATGCTGCTGTTTTGATGTGATTATTGTTATGCATAATAACTTTACATTTAATTGGAAAAGTTGTTATTTTTATTTGACGAAATGTAGTTAAAATGTAGTGCGAAGTTTCTTTGCACATATATTGTTGTAAATGCCTATATCGATCCTTATTTTTCCTCTTATTTTTAATTAGCAATGTTAATCACTGACATTTTGCATTTTTCTCTATATTTCCCTTCTGTCTTTCTTTGCGTGTATGCTCTCGATCTCATGATCTCTCTCTCTCTTTCTCTTTCTCACTCTCTCTCTCTTTCTCTTTCTCTCTTTCTCTCTCTCTCTCTCTCTCTCTCTCTCTCTCTCTCTCTCTCTCTCTCTCTCTACCGCCTTTTCTTCCTTTCTCTTTCACTGTCTGTAAATCTGTCTATATATCAATCTTTCTGTTTGTCTGTCCATTTTTCTCTCTATTTTTCTCGCCATCTCCCTATCTTCTCGCTGTCTCTTAATATAAAGGCGTTCTTTAATAACTCTATGACTTTTTACTACGAAATTTTTGTATTCGGCTGCAGTCGATTCAATAATTATATGAGGTTGAACTTGTCTAAAAAGGGTGGCATGTATGGTTTGTCAAGAAGCTGAACAAAAGGGAAGTGATAGGAAAAATACCTTATTTAACGTTATCGCGCCAAAATAATACTGAATATCCCATCTAACGACTACAACTAAAATCTAACATTTTCACAGACCTGAAAAATTTCTTTATAGTTAAAAAGGGTACAAAAAACAATAGAGATGAAAATAGGGTCTTGCCACACACAACCAAACCAACGAACTCTGGAACTGCCTCACAAGGATTAAATGCACTCTCGCAGTATAATGATCAGTTCTATTAATGCAGAAAATAAGACACAGAACAACAATACACAACAACAAGAAATCAATACTGTCCTTTGAACATTCGTCTGATATCTATAGAGTATTTGTCAAACACCAAGGAAGAAGTATTAATTCGAGCAGTTTTTAGGCAAATGTGTAAACATATAAGCAATCGAGAAAGGAAGGGTCGGTCTGAAATAAGAGTCCTGGTAAGACAAGTGTTTGAAGTTATCTTTTGTGCAAAAGCCGATGATCTAAATAGGGTAAAATCTGAAATGGAAGTTAACAGTTCTATTCAGAACATCGATCCTTACGCTCTTCATTGACAAAATCAGATCATTCATATATTCTTACGACATGACTGAAGGATTGACAACAGGACCCACAGGGTTCGAAAAGTTATAATATTTAATAGATTTCAGGTCATAAAAAACTTCCTGAAAGAATCCATTTAGTGGATTCATTTTATCATTTTATTGATCCGTTTTATCCCTTGACGTTATTTGTCCAAGTAGATTGCCTTTCTGAGAATGACCTTGGAGGATGTCTAGCAAATTGCCAATATTCTGCATGTTATCAAGACTCGGGATTGTGTGCATACGGATGTGCAGCTGGATATTCAGGAGACCGCTGCGAAACAGGTACATATCGAAACACTTTTCTTTTTCTCTGTTTACTGATTGTCGTGAAAATGATGCATTGCAGTTTCAATTGTGGCTATTATTCATTGTTACGTATAGTTGGTCTTTTTGCGGCAGTACTGTATTTACAAAGCAACACAAATTTATCCCGACCAGGGTATGTAAGTCCTATATGCAAAGAAATTAGGTTTGTTAAATGTGGAATATTGAATAGATATTTTCAGTTATAGAAAATTTATCTTAATACATCACATATAAACTATTTGAACAGTCAATAATATGCTTAAGAAATCCTATGCGTGTCTTTAAGAAAAAAGATAAGAAATCCTTATGCTTTGTAACGTATTATGACACAACGAAATCATATTAATTAACAAAGACTGGCAGCAGAGTTTCATTGTTAGTAATATTTTTAAAGAGAACATTACCTTCAGTGCTTTGACTGACGCGAATGTAATGCTGTTACTGAAACGTGCCAAAATGAGTTTCAGGCTGGTTATAAAAGTGTGATCAGTATAAATATGCTATGCTTTACAGTTCTTTTTAGAGCCAACTACAACAAAATAAACACCAGATTGGTTTGGTGGTTTCATATTACACCAGAAACCTGACAACTACGACTGCCTTTGGTACAGAACAATACCATTCTCCGACTCGTCATATTTCCAGTACAACTGGCGTAAATTTGAACTTAAATGACGATGAGCGGTCTGATTAACTCGGTGATGGTGACCGTGGCTATTTTCAGTACTTTTTCCCTTCCGTGTAAACTTTTTTACTTCTAAATTATGTTAACCCGGCCAGGCCATAGATTTTTGTATTCGAAATATGCCTGTCTTGGTCGGGTCACTTTTCTAGTTTGAGCTTGAACTTTGAACTTTAAATAGATGTTAACAAGGTTATATTACAAACGTACAAATATATAGAAAATGTCAATCAGTATTCTCTGTTATATTACAAACGTACAAATATATAGAAAATGTCAATCAGTATTCTCTGTTTTAATGTTTTACAATTCAGTCCACAATAAAAAATACACTAGACAAAATGAACTTAAATATATTAACAAGACTGCCCATGGGCAATTCCCGTGGCTTGACCTATGAAATTTAGCTGTAACCTGTTACGAACATTTCAATACAGTAATTCTATTCACCTGGTGCCAGTCAGGATTTTAATACAATAATGGTTTATCGCCCAAACACCCAAAGTTTTGGCGAATCGCAAAAAAGGAATATAAAAAAATCTCAAGGCAATAAGACCACATCCTTGCCTCAGTTAAGATCTTAATAAGAAAGATGATACTTGTTCAACAACGTACAATCAACATTTCATTAAATACTAAAAGGACATCTTTACATTTTCTAGAAATTGGGTTTCGGTCCGAATTCGACAAAAAAATAGCCAGTTCTTCATTAATATTTCTTGCCTTCAAACACAGTTATAACACTTTTCAATAAATTCCCAGGAGACGATACATTTTTGACAATATATGGATTTTAGTCAGCATTTATTGCTAATTTTGGGCCATTCGCCAAACAGAACAGCAAGATTAGAGAACATTTTAACACCCCCTCCCCCACACACATACGTATTCAAAAAACTTCTAAAACGTTTTTATATAAAGTTGCCACAAATATTCTAGGAGAAGAAATATTTTTAAGAAAATTTTGTTTAGGTCAGTATTTCCGCCAGTTGTAGCTGGTCGTCAAACAAAACTAAAAGCCAGGCAGGCAGTAAAGTCTGCTACCTTTATCCAACTTTTGGCGAATAAAAATAAGTAATAATCTGGAAGGTAGTAATGTCTGCTGCCTTTACTTAAAATTAATGCTATTTACTGAAAGCAAGGTTATTGTTCTGGCGACAGTTAAGATTTTACCAAAAGATTTTCAGTTTTTTATTTCTTTTCCGGTAGCAATCGGTAAGTTCAAATGGCCGTTATCTTTTAATAAAATTTCAAGACAGCAAGGCAATTTATCTGGCGTCATTGAGGATTTTTCTGAAAAAATGTTGGGCATTTTATTTTTTTCGAATCGCACCCCCGCCAAAAGGAATAGCCAGGTGGCTACCAATGCCTGCCACCTTTAATAAACATTTCATGACATTAAGGCCAAATACCTAGAGTCATTTGGTGTTCCATAACGTTCTTGGCGAATCACCCAAAAGTTATAGGTTCAAATTTCCGCTTTGCTCATTTTAAATTTGGTAATTAGAAAGGTAAGATTATATCGCTAGCACTGATAACGATTTTAGTAAGAATTGTTTTTTTGCCAATATTTTTGCCATTTTTCCGAATTACGAAAAAACCAACAATAATCAAGTAACCAATATTTCAAGACACTAAGACCATTTCTTTGGTGAGCGCTAAGATATTACTAATTGTTTTGCAATGATTCGGGCAATTTTTGGAATAATCACCAAAAAAGTAATAGCCGGGTAGGTAATAATGACTGCTACCTTTACTTAGAATTTAGAATGGTAAGACTATTTTACTGGAGTTAGCCAAGATTTAAGTTAAGATTTTACTGAATTTTTTCTTGTTTTTCTGCAAAATTTCCGCCAGTCTTTGGCCAATTATCCAGCCAACATTTATAAATAAATAAACATAAATAGCCAGTTATGTAATAATACCTGCTACCGTTACTTAAAAAGTGTCAGGACAGTAAGACAATTTTCCCGGAGCAAATTCAGATTTTACTGAAAATGTTTGGCTTTTCTTGACAAAATTTCCACCAATTTTGGCAAATCACGAAAAAAGTAACAGTCAGGAATGTAGAGCTACCTGCTCTCTTCACCTAAAATTTCAAGACAGTAAGACTATTTCCTGGAGTGAATTATGATTTTAATAAAAGAATTAGATTTTTGCTCAAAATTTCCGCCGTGCCTTCCAACTAAATTTAAGAAGGTTTCTATGAAAACCGTAAGAGATACATTTTGAAGAGAATTTGTATTTAGCCAATATTTCTACCATTTTTTTGGCAAAGTGTCAAAAAATGTATCAGTGAGTTAGGTAGTAATGTGTGTTACTGTTACTTATAATTAGAAGGCAATGAGGCTATTTTCCCTGAGATTTTCGTTTGACTTAATTTTTTCTTATTTTCACTTTTTGCCAAAATTTCACTAATTTTTGCCAAACCTTAAATAATTTAAAAGCTTGAAAGAGAAAAGCGTCTGCTACTTTATTTGAAATTTCAAGACAGTTAGACTATTGTCTTGGAGTTTGTTTGGATTTTACTGACTTGTTTTTTGTTAGCTTGTTTTTCTTTTGTTTCCTTTCGCTATATGTTTTGCTAATTATTACTTTAGGAATGTAGTAACACCTGCTACCTTTACCTAAAGTTTGTTGACTGTTTTCTTGGAGGAGGTTAAGATTTTGCGAACAAAAGATTTTGTTTTGCGCCAATATTTCCGCTACATGTTCCGTATTTCCGCACCAATAAAGTAACAGCCCGGTAGGTTGTATTGTCTGCTGTCTTTACTTTGAATTTCAAAACAGTAAGACTATTTTATGGAGTTAGTTAAGATTTTGCTGATTTTTTTTTTTTTTTGTTTTTCTCCAAAATATCCTCCGACTTTTGGCCAATCACTGAAAAAAGGAACAGCAAGGTGGTTATTAACGCCTGCTATCTTCACGTGAAATTTCAAGACAATGACACTATTTTCCTGGAATTAGTAAAGATTTTGTTAGTACACATTAGCACATTAATTTTTCACGAATATTTTGGCCTATATGTGATGATTAGCCAAAAAAGCAACAGCCAGGTGGATACTTATGCACATTAGCTTTCGCCAAACTTTTAGTGAAAACACTAGGAGAACAAATGGTTTAAAGAAAGTTGGCTTTGGCCAATATTTCCGCCAATTCTAGGCGAATTGCCATAAGACGAAAAGCAAGTTAGGTAATTATGTCGGATGCCAACAACCCAAGTTCAATACATTCAGGCTAGACACCTAGCAGTAGATACAATTTCTCCACTTTAAAGCGTTTATACGCTCAGCGGCACAAAGTTTCAAAGACTGCTATAGCCCTCTGTAAGAAGTTGGGACCAATTATCTCAAAAATAAAAGTTAAAATCTGTGCTAAATATGGTATTTTTTCATTTTCCAATCCTGGATATTATGCAGCAAATTGTATTTGGCGAAATTCACGAAACTGTATTCACAGCACCAATTGGTCCCATATAAATGACGACTGCATGGAGGCTGCACTCCTGGTTCTTAAGGCAATAAGTGTGATATTGGTATACTTGAACAATATAAACACATGACCGATCAATGTCAGATGCATAGAGCGCAGATGAAAAATTGAAATAACATGTGTCAGACATTGTAGCTCGAAAATATTTATCACAATATTTATAAATTTATTTGAACTTCTGGGGAATATTTGAGGTACTTTTCTATTTTCATGAAGAATGTGACGATGGTTGGTATGGCAAAAACTGCATCAATCAGTGCGGGAAATGTAGTTATGGTGTTTGTGACAAGTTTAATGGTGAATGCCGCTCGTGTAAGGCTGGATATCAGTTACCTACATGCAAAAGTATGTTACTTACAAGAAGTTCACTCTTCACTTGGAAAATACCACGTGTGCTTTAATGAAGTGGCGTAGATACCAATAAGTAACTTCCTAATTCTGCTTCTTTTTATGGCAGCCGCCAGCTTGGCCACAAGACTGGTTAACATGGGAGGCATTTGTTATATGGTCGCGAAATATTATTTTCTAAAACTTAAAAGTAGTGCGATAGAAGAAGTCGCTGGGATATAGAACAGAACAAGTACAATGAGAAACCTTTTTATGTCAAATAAACAGACAATAGAGATTGTGCTATACATCATTTTATATATTTGGCTAATGCACTAATAGCTAAAATATTTCTATATATTCCATGATTTTATCACTATTAATCAGCATCAAAAGTATAGGATTTAGGTTGACCAATATTTTCGTCCAAGTTATTGTTTTGACAGCAACTAGTACAAATTATTAACTTTGATTTGGACTTTCGTTTACTTTAATCATCAAGTTTATTCCATGCAAAATAATAAATCGACACAAAATGTGTAGAATTATTGTACAGCATTGAAAATATCGGTAAAATCTCACCAAAATGTTGACTTCCTGATGAATATGAATATCTACATTATATACATATGTGTTTCCATTAGAACCATGCGGTGTTTCTAAATACGGAAAGAACTGTTCATATTCATGTCACTGTGCAAACAAGGAACGGTGCGATCCCCTGACCGGCGTGTGCGTTAACGGATGTGCAAAAGGCTGGCAAGGAAATACTTGTTCAGCACCATTGACTGGAGAATCAAATGGTTTGACTATTTGTGTTTTATTTAATGACGTTTTTGTCACGCATAAAATTTCCTGTAAAAAGAGTTTACTAACAAAATTGTTTTAGCTGCTGCTAATGATAACATTTTAAAATATGCTTAAAACCACACAGTACGGAACAGCATTATAATTAATATTAAACCTTTCCTTATCCCTTTAAACAATGATATATAATGTGATTATTTCTAATTACGTGAGATGCTCAACAACATTCTTCAGCATGCTTATCAGAGCATATCAAGTCCAACGGAGGGCGAAGTAGTTTTTTCTAAGATTGGGATTTATAGGAGTATTGTCATAACCAAGAACCAAATGATGAATAAAACCCCGCCAGAAAGTTATTGTGCCCGAGAACACTCCACCCAGCACACAACACACCCCCTCCCCTTCATCGCCATGACCCAGGCCTGACATCTATCTACGGAATGCCGTATACTATTAACAATTTAAGAGGCAATGACTTCTAACAGTTTATTTCGTTAAAAATTATCAAATGTTTCTTTTTTACTTGAATTCAGGCCCATATTATAATTGCTGCATTGATCTCAAATATTAACAAAAAATATTCAATACATACCTAAAGTTTTCACTTGTAATATTTTAGACTTTAATATTACGATTTTTAGATTTATTTCATAATTATTTTATTTAAATTATCAATTTTAAGGGGATGACAGTTAGTTCAGTTGGTTAGAGTTTGGTCTAATAATCCAAGGCCCCAGGTTCGATTTCAGCTAGGGGTGGTAAGCAGGGGATTAGGCTTCGATTCAAAGAATGTAGATGACTAGATCACCTATCACGAAATTCAAAGTTACCGCCCTTTGAGTCATTCGCTTTAAGAACGTTAAACTTTTTCAGTATTCTTAAGTTGCAAAAGTAAACAAAACATACGCACCTTAATTTGTTAATTGTTTGTCTCATTATTTTTATGTTGTATTTGCTTAATTGTTTCCAATTTAAGTGCAAAAAACTTTAGTAATGCTTTCCTGTTGCATTTGTCTTTTTATTCAGATTCGAATTCAAATTCCTAGAAAACGTTATGCTGTATTATCGATGCCGTTCTTTCCTTGATAATTGTCATTCTTCTTGTTCTTCTTTTCATTGTCTTCAGGTCTGCATATTGTTATCTAAATAACATGAATAAGAAGTGTAGATATATTATTTGTATATTTCTGCATAGATTAGGATTTTGAAAATCTCAAATTTGCTGAATTTGAAGAGATGCGGTGATGTTTTTCAGTTCTTTTATGAGATTATTCAATTTATTCAAACAATTTTTAACCGAAGCTAAAACATGAATTTTGCTACTATTATTATTATAAACACAATCATCTTTCACAGAAGACTTAATGGTGTGAAGAAGAAGAAAAGGCAAGAAGAGGTGTCAGTACCATTACCTGTTGTTCGCAATGAGTCACGCATATCCGAGAATCCGGATATCAGTGAAAGAAATACAGTGGCTGTGGATTCATATGAAGAAACCACAGAGGCTGATACCTACATGGGACTGGATGAGAAAACGCTCCCTGGACCAATATATGTCAACAATGAACCTACATACTCTTCTCTCAACAAAGAACAAGATTAAGGTAAAGAGGCAGCATAATGGTATTGACCAGAAAGTATTGATTCATTCGCACTTTGACTTTATTGGGAAACTATAGAATAGGATAACAATTGTACTATACTTGCAAGCTGTTAGGACTGATTCATTCTTATTTGTAACATCTGTTTATCTTTTGAAACCAAGTATTTAAAGAAGTCTAAGCAGCCATGCGTAAAAATCCAAACTCCAGGAAGACTGCACTTTCTAAATGACATTAGCGTTCCTGAACAAACTTAGATAAAAAGATAAAGCAAAAATAGGAGATACCATTGGATATCACACTAAATTGAGAGTATCTGCAGTTTGGATACTTTGCGTGACTATTGTACAGCTTGCAGTTTTTGTGCAAATGTTAAACCCAAGACAATTTTATGACACATTGTATGAATAAATAAATATTTTTTGCTTAGTGTGCTCCAACCGTATTGGTGTATGAGTTAAAGCAATTGAATGCTTATTTTCATATGTATTACACAACCATTGCTATATATACATGGGGCGAATTTTGTTCTATTTCCTGAAATATTTTATTTGTATACTGTCAACATCTCCAGGACAATGGATGGTTCTAGCACTTATTCTCAACGCGACCATCACATGTAGCCTCGGTTGTTAGGGCAATTACTCACAGTACTATTTTCTTTTCCGTTCCGTAAATGAAAAAAATTAAAGCTACAGGACGGCTCTGTACGAATAAAACATACAGCATCCACTCAAAGATCAGGATTTCACAAAATTGAAAAAAAATGTCAGTGTTGGCTGAATTAAGATAGACTGCTGAATCCTTCTTCAGAATTTGTTGCAGAAAAGTCTTTACAGGTTGCGATCTATCCATCTAGGCATTTATACGGTTATATTTCTTGTACGCCAATTGCATATACCCTTACCAAATACTTCATACCGATCTTGATCAGTAATTGTATATGAGATAAAAAGAAATGCCTTTATGGATCGCAGTTCTAATTCAACAGTGTTATTCTACAAAAGGACACTGCTTTAATAACATATTGATAGGCAAAAGACATTTTACCCCCAAAAACTGAATATTTTTGAAGAGAAAATTGTTTTTCATCGTAGCCCGATCCACTTTTACACCAGGAGCTATTTTCAAGATTTTATGAATACTTTTGATATGTGACACATTAATTGATTGGGATCAATTTCCTTGAATTGTTCCTTCTTTTGAGCATCCGTATGCATAGTCAACTTTTAATTACACAAGTGTTCAGTGAGAACGTTATGGTTCTACTGTCACAAAGCTGTTGCAACTAAGCCATAGCAATGTTACAGGCTGATACTACAATACTATTATTGGTATGCGGCAAAACTGTTGTCTTCAAGCTGCGAGACCTCAGTATGACACCGGGCATACCCAGAAAAGCCCTCGCTTTACTACATTAAATGGACATTTATGATCGATTTTGCAGTGCAACAATGACTACAGCGAAGACTTCCGCAAAGATAATTAGCCGAATAAGTGCAAAAATAATGATTAGACGTCTTAGTCAAACCTGAATCTTGGCGCAACTGCCCAGCAATGATGGCGCTGGCGATACTGTTGGCTTTGTGATTGGGAGCGCAAAGCGATTGGGATGGCACTCACAATTGCTCATTTTCTCCAAGCACACGCTTCGCACACATGTTACTGACTGAGACTGAATAACATCAAAATTCTGATAAATGTGAAACAATTTGATCTTGTTTTGTTTCAGTTCCATTTTTGTCCAGTTGCGGTAAAAAAGGTGTATGAGTTTGCTTCATGTAAAAGATGTTATGTTTTTGTGTTGAAATTTTCAAAAGAATTTATCAATTTGGAGATAAACAAATAAACCTTAATTTTAAGGGTAAAGTTTCTTTTCTCCTTCAGTACATTTTGGTTTAACTATGGTTGCAAGTTAAATTATGGTTTCACTTGTAACATGCACGGCACATGGTTTAAAGATAGATACCTCTTATGGATTCACCTGCCAAAATAAATGCGCCAAAACAGCCCTATACACTACATACTGCTATTGCTAAAAACCAACTATAACATCTTTGCAGTAAATGCTTTATAAAGAATAAAACAGTTCATGAAGCATGGTTCCAGCATGCGTAATTTCTTTCATTGTAACAACGTATAGCACATTTACGTGCTTTCGAAAAAAACTGTAAACGAATGAAAAATCAAAGAGGAGCGACAATGCACATCGCATTTGATCGATAAATAATTCAGTTGTGGCAATAAGGACGAATCGATAGCGATCTAACAAGCCAAGCAGAGAGCCTGTTTTAGCCAACTGAAGAACGGCAATACTAGAAAGGACATGATATGCTGTCGAAATTCTAAAAATACCCTTCCTCAATTAATAGTAGATATACCAAAAAAATTTTATCCAGTAATTTCAGTTATTTATATACTGTAGGGAATTCGTGGTAACAAGAACGTTTTATTAGCTGAAATGTGCAGGGATTTACGTATTCACTGCAACAGCCAGAGATACATAAATTTCCTTAAATTATTTCTTTAAACGAACAGGTAGGGAATACGTCAATTTCCTAAAATATTTTTACGACAAATGCAAAAAAGACTATTTCGGTACTGTAAAATGAAACAAGTGAATACTTAAATGTTGTACTCAAACTGATAATCGTGGTTTGATATATCACAATGTATATATATTTTATTCTGTAATCTGCTTAGATAGTTTGATATTTATACGTTGTTTTATCGTTATCGTTATATGCATGCTACGCCTTCCAGTAATATAAAATTATGGCTACTTCTCGGATAGAAACTATTCAACTCAAAATGCACAACTACTTTAAAAATTCACTCCTAAAATTGTGCAGTATTTGATCATCTTTCTTAAAAAATAAATAATATAAAATAATCTAGAAGAAGCCTTTTAAAAAATGGTACCAACATTTTTTGTGGTTAGTTCGTCCCCCCCCCCCCACCCCACCCCATCTCTCAACCAATTTCAGTTTTGGATTTCCTGAGTAAGTAAGAAATTAAAAGTAGCTCGTCCACCGGAACATGTTGCATGAAGACTGGCTTACGTGTATTAATTAATATTTTCAATTTCTCAATTTCACATTCACGCACTTTTATAACTTAAAAATTTATAATGCATTTTTGGAATTAACTCATTTTTGGTACATCTTGACGATAAGCCTCACTAACAGCCATATGTAACAATTAATTTGCACAATTTCGTGTGTGATGATTCTGTTCAAGTTAAAGTTAATGCCTTTAATCTGATGTTATTATATTTCTAATTGAGCTTCGATTCTGCTCACTAGACGTATTTGCGATATTCCTATTCATTATAATATTTGCTTAGTTTTACGTATTACTCTAATTCCTTGAAGCATTCAGGGAATAGTTAGGTACCTCGAATTCCAGGGGATCCTCGAATTTACTGATTACATGAATTCTTTATAACAAATAAACTGATGACTTACTTTAAAACTTGATCTAAAGGACGATATTTACAAACCGTCTTAGAAGAATGAATAGAATGAAAGAAGGGTTTTAGCTTTGACTAGAATGATAACAATGAAAATATTTATAATATAAAATTAAAGCTTATTTTTTTAGTTCAACAAAATATTACCACAATCATGAACGAGGACCTGTATACCTGTATGTATGATGCATAATGTAACGAAATTAAAGTCTTACAAGATGTCATACAAAGCCTTGATCCACTACTTATGCTTCTGAAAGACTGCATAATTAATCCATTGTGTGAACATCAGTACAACAATGACATTAAGATACTATAGTGTCGACACTATAGGTTTCACACGGTTATGCTTTTAAGAAACATACATTTGAACATATCGATTAAATTTTGTAACATTCTTGCCGCATTGCAAGTTAGCCATTTGTCTTAAATTCAGTAACCCGAAAAAATACATCACTTCGTCCAAGCACAGTGGATTTAAAGGAATGTGGGTTGCGCATACTTAAGCCACAAATCTTTCATTTTTGATACTGCGTCACATCATTGAGATCATGTTAATACAGTTGGTAAATTTTAGAGCGGACTCATCTGTCTTCTCCTAATGGGTTTCTAATGAATATGATACTTAGAACACGCCCATGTGATACTTATTTTAAGAATATACTTAATTAATATATGTATTTTACTATAGCGAAGATTTTACAACTTATATTTTAAAATTTTACAATTTACAACTCCAGATTTTACAAATAAATTACAGTTTGTAAATCAAACCAGCTCCCGGATTTGAAAATAGTGATCAGCAATTTCAATTGAACATGTCACAAAATCACAGTTTACACAGCCAATCAGCCATTTTGTGACTCTGACAGTAAAATATAATGTCAATGAAAATTTGCCTTCCTTCTACCCTTCTCACACAGAATGCAGAACGACAATTCTTGGTCAGAGATGAATGGCAATCATACTTCGTACAACTTATAAGTGGGGGGCTTTGCTGTTTTGTATTTACAGCAAACAAATAACCCTTTTGGGAAATTCGCATATTCTTTAAAATTCGTTGCATGGAATACGCGAATTCCATGGTGTTCGCAACGATTCTGCACATTTCAAGAAATGCGTGTCTGCAGTAATCACACGAATTCCCTGCATGAAACTTATTGCACAGCATTGTAAAAAGTTGCAGTATGTCAACAAATCGTTCAATCATTAGCGCTAGCATAACTTAGTGCCTTGGAGAATGCAGTGTGTTGTAAAGTAAGAGCAACCAACACTGGTTGTTTCTTATGCAAGACAAGATATTCTGTTGCTTTTTTTTTGTTCATTTTCTAATTTGGTTAATTTACAAATTATTTGTTTAAGCCGGGTGGTGATAAATAATGACAATGGCTTCAAGTACACAGTTTATGGCCTGGATTTCGAAAATGAATCAAATTCCATTTATTGCGTACAGCTGTGCGATATAACAAAACTACCAATGAAACTCTTAAATTTCAGTCTAAGAAAACGGTAAAATTCATGGCATCAGGTTGCTCAGTGGTATAAGGCATCTTGTAAGAAATAAGTATTCGTGACTGACACCAATTAAGTGCAAAAATAAAAATGTGTCATTTTTAAAATAAAGTTAATCCGTTATGCAGAAGAAAACTGCATAAAATGAATTATGCTGTTGTGTATGATTATTCTCCAGAGAAAGTGCAGCAGTGATGTCTCAACCTGGATTAAAAAGATTTTGACTGTTACACCTTATGTACCAAGAAACGAATAATGACGTTGAACAGTGATGTCATTTAGTATGCTTATATCCTCTCCACTACAACCTTTTACTAATACCGCACTTGTTTAAATAAGACGATGATCTAAATATAGCTTGAACGAAGTGTAGATTTTCCAGTATAAACATGCGAAGTCAGCTGTCTATTTGTAAGCGATTTATTCACCAGGAAGTGTGCGTGAAATCAGATTTCATATTTCACTTTAAATATTTTCATTGCTATCATTATATCATTATCATTATACCATGTATCAATATATAGATGGTGAAAGCTGAAGAAAGCTGAAAGGAATATATATAATGTGCAAACTGACTGTAGAATATGAAGCAAGAGAAAAACAATCGTAATAATTTAACTAACGCTAAATACACGGAACGCATCCGAAATGACTAAAATGAGTGGGATTTTATATGAATTACAACGTACGTAAACTCATGCACATTTGCTTAAGAGATTTCTGGAAATGGATTTTTTTAAACGTTATACCAACAACAACGGCCTTTTCATGACACCCGTATAAAATGTAACTAGAACTTTTCTAGTTTGGTACTGCATCTTGACAGAGAATTGAAACGGTTTCAAGCTTGTTGAGCAAGCACGCCATCAGATAATAATGTCATTCGGAAACGCCGGGGTTGATCATTAAAAGAAACAGACAGTACCGGGAGTTTCTGAAAAGAAGCTCCCCCCATATAAAAGCCCCGGGGCTCTTATTAGGAAACTGTTTCCCAATAGAAGCCCCGGGGCTTCTATTTGGAGTTAAAATAAAGACCTAAAAAGATTGTTTCCTAATAGAAGCCCCCTCCTTCCCTGCCAGTCTTTTAGAACTCATGTTTACTCGCAATGCAGACGCGGTTCACTTAATCCTTTGATATGAGGCAGCCCCTAAACATGTTCTGCGTCGTTGCTTAATCCTGTGTTTTGCACAGGGCGAACAGACGCCTCCCCCCTTCCACTGCCACCTTTTTTTACTCTGGAGTATTACTAGAAATATAAGGGGCGGAGTACTGAAACGGGCGGCGTGATGTTGCCCCTCCTTCCCTGCAAGTCTTTTTAGAACTCGTGTTTACTCGCGATGCAGACACGGTGCACTTAATCCTTTGATGACAGGCAAACCCATAGACACATTCTGCGTCGTTGCTTAATTCTGTGCTTAACACAAGGCAACCCCCCTCCACTTTACCAGACTTGTTTAGTTACTGTTGTTTTCGGTGTTTAGTTTTTTGGATATCCGCATGTAGCGCTTAAATAAGAGATTGATGGTAAATTTTCTTTTTTTTCAATAAAAACTTATCGACAACATCCCGCCCCCCCCCCCAGCTAAAAAATAGAAGCCCCGGGGCTCTAATTAGGAAACTGTTTCCTTATAGAAGCCCCGGGGCTTTTATTTGGTTTTGTAATGAGCGCCTGAAATCGGCCAGTTTCCAAATAGAAGCCCTGGGCTTTTTTCGGAAACCCCCGGTACATCGACGTCGAACAGACATCCAAAGCTTCATTAGAAATAAAGTTCTCATCAACGTCAGAAAACTTTATTTCTTATGGAGCAGTTTACTATTTCTCCTATGTCTAAATCTGGTGCAATATAATCCTTCAGAATTTAAAAACTGAAAGAATTCAATATCATGACCAAAGAACCTTTAAATGTCACCATAAAGCGCCAAAATTAGAATCACTTTGGCAAATAACTGATCCGGCTTAATTAAGTTAATAAGTGCTTTTGAAAAATGAAAAATACCGAATTGGTTTGGTTTTTAGCACAATATGTGCAAATCTGAGATTCTGAATCCGGCTAGTGGTGTTTTGTCATTAATGTAAGTGCTGCCAGTACCGCTTTCTCCAAAATATATATTAACTTGACATTGGTTTAAAATAAAATGTCTAGGATTTTCAACACCTACCTTTTAGTGTAACCCCAGGAAAAATTATAAGCGTTACAAAATTCACACAGGTGTAAGAGCAGGTTTTAGAGTTGTTTTCTACATAGTTCATTTTTAGTTCATGTGAATTTTCAGTGTTGGATTGTCTTACAGTGGCATATGTACCTTTTTGTGTATGTGTGTACCTACGTAAGAAAGTTTAATCAGCTTTCTCCTGTATTTAGAGGAAACCTGGCCCCAATGGTTTCCTGCTCTTACTTTCATAATTAAAAATGTGGATGTTTGCACAACTTTTATAATTGATTCAACGCTGTATTAATCTATTCGCTTCTGATTACTAGATAACTGTAAAAATATTTTCGTCAAAACTAAAATCTTTCTGTTTTGATTAATAAATAATCAAATTAGTAATAAAAAAGCAGGGCCAAAGGGATGATGGTACATTACCTATAAAAATTCATTGATCATAACATAATCGATATAGCATAAGCATCAGGATAACCATTCAAAATGCCGACAGAATCCGAAAATCATGGGATATATCAGTAGTATAATTAAGCAGTAAGCCAGTCATGTAACATGTTTTATTAGTCACCATTTGTCATTACTGATAGCTAAGGAATGTTTGATACTTCTATAGTATTTATGCCGACTCAAATTAAGTCAAATATCTGTCAAATATTCTTTTAGCACCAACCATAACCGCCAAATACATATACACATAAAATAGAGAAATGTTGCAATGAAAAGAACTACGAAGGCTGAGTTTAATACCCTGCCATCATAAGCACAGCTCCAGCAGGACGAGAAGTGATAGTGCGACTTTGAAATCGGTTCAAGAACCAAGTACCAATTATCACAAAAACGGATATCAATGTGGCAGTAACAGTTGGCAATGCGCAGAAGACAAACTAAATACCTGCATTCCATACTTTTTTTGCCTAAAGTCATAGTAGGGGCTAAAAAGAATATGTAGAATATAAAAAATGGGTTCGGTAGGGGAGTGGAGATTCGGCCAGTTGTTTAGTATTGGTAGATAAGATATACCTGAGTCTAAAAATTACAAGTAATAACATTTAAATCGAAGATATTTCAATTCAGTTTTGTCTATCTTATTGTTTACAGAATAACAATATCACTTTAAAGCTTTTATAGCTTTGACCACATTGCCTGATATTTATCTTGCAATGTATAATTAAGATTATATTGTAGTGTTTTCTCATTTATATATAACACGATACAGTGGGCTGTCCATCAGGATATTATGGAAACAATTGTGACAATAAATGTTCAACACATTGTTACTATGCACACATAACTTGTGATTCTAACACTGTGAATATAGAACAAATCGTAAGAGAAACGAAACGCACCAAAGCTTTGAAATATGCCTCAAGGAACTGCTTAAATGGAAGTAGAATGACACAGACTGAAGTAGAATGATATTCACCAATGGCAGACAAATGAATATTTGTTCAATAAAGATTTGTGGAGGTCTGGTACCTTGAGATTTGTTCTGATAAATATTATGATGACCAGCCAACTAGGCAATAACAAAACTGATTTGTTTAAATCCTGCCGTTAAAGATGCAATTATTCTTGTATTATTAATTTAGTATGCCCAACGTCCAAGTACAGTGAAAATTGTGCTCATCGATGTTCTCAAAATTGCTTCAACGCACGACAATGTGACGCTGTTGCGGGCACCTGTCTGGATGGTTGCCAGGCTGGTTATCAAGGGGGCAGGTGTGATCAGAGGAAATATTTTGTGCTTTGACAATCCATAGATAATGGGTCATATCATAATAAATGTGATGATGGTGATCTCATAAATGTGCTATAAATAGTTATCTCATTATTAGTTAGCTCCTGTCGCACCAGCACCAATAAAATAAGACAACAAATGATTGTATCTCCAGTGTAGTTTAATTTTCAGTGCTCGCTAAAACTGGAGTGAACTGGAATAGGTGGTGACGAAAACTGGTCTTCTCGGGATGGGTTTAATTTTTGTGTGATCGTAACCCAGGGTATTGGTGCAATGCATTCTTTCCATTGCAGCAAAATCAAGAATGCAAGGTACACTGATTCGAAAGTAAACGGATTAGAAATTAAAGAAAAAGGATGAATAGTTAAGAGCATTTGGAATGCAATGTAACAGGAATACCATAAAGCCAAATATTTATTTATTTGTGTTTTAATTAATAAATGCAAAAACCTCGCAGGTATCGCAAAATCAAACAACAGCCAACGAATAACCAAATTTCAGACACATTACGAATAAAATAAAGTGAAAAAAATATATTTCTAGTTTTTTTATTATGCAGCCATAGGATTATACCTGAAATTAAAAAAATAACTTGTCATACCTCCGAATGAAGGAAAATGTTCAGCAAGATATAAGGTATTGTAGGATCAATAATAATTGAAAGGTATTTTGCAATTCATCCAACATTTGGAAGCATTTTTGCGATTGTTCACTTAGCGTGTTCAGCTTCCTTGTATGGACGAAACTGTGCTCTTCGGTGTTCTGAATTTTGCTATACCTCACAACATTGAAATGCTCTCACCTGGGCGTGTACTGATGGTTGCCAGGACGTTTATCAAGGAGACAAGTGTAATCAGGATAAAACCAAGTAGTAAAATAGTCTTATTTCAAAAACTGACAAAAACATTGTAGTGTCGGCGACTTTTTGTCTGATCATGCAGTCATAACTACATATTTAAAAGTCGAAAAATGGAACTACCTGAAGAAGATTATTAAATACCGCCAGTTAAAAAAGATTGACAGTATGAAATTCAAATCGAATATCTTAAGCTCTGAATTAGTATCCGAACCATATTCAAATTTGAACGATCTTGTGACTCAGTATAACATAGTTTTGAGGGAGCTCATAGATAAATACGCACCGAAAAAAAACGAAGCTTTAAATTAGTAGCAATTCTCTGTGTCCCAAAATGCAAACAAAAGAGTGAAATGATGCAGTCTATGCATTTTGTAGCATTCTTTCATTGCATAATTAATTGCAAATGTAAATGATGTCTATTTGAAAGCACTCAAACGCTCAAAAGCATCAGAACATCACTGTTTCAGAGTGTGACGATTGTTCTTAAGGAGAATTCTGTTCAAAACAATGTTTCAAAAATTGGATTTCAAATCTATGTGCCCGACACACTGGCAGTTGTAGGGTGGTGGCAGTTGAGAAAAACAACTTGACCCTTGTAAACAGTGAATGTATTGCAGAGCGCGCTTCTGGCTGTCAAATATCAGTCCACACGCGTGGTATTGGAACACTTGAACAACATAAATAATAATAATAATAATAATAATAATAATAATAATAATAATAATAATAATAATAATAATGATAACAATAATGATGATGATGATAATAATAATAATAATAATAATAATAATAATAATAATAATAATAATAGTGGATTATTTACACAGCCCTTTCTCCATTTTAGCTCAAGGGACTTTACATTGTAATTTAAAACAAATAATTTTAATAACAGAAACGTACAGTGACTAGCAAAAATAATATACAATAATAAATGCATTAATCAAATTAGAATTTATAATACTGTTTAAAAAGTGAGTTTTCAATACTGATTTAAATACTGCAGCGGATTTAGATAGCCTTGTGCTTAATGGAAGGGAATTCCATAACGCAGGCAACAATTTGCAAAAGCTCTGGACACATAGTTACACCTAATCCTACTTTCTTTTAACTTAAATTGACTAGGGCTTGGGTTGTAGGGAACGAGTACATTTTTTTAAATAGGAGGCACCACAATCATTCAAGGCGTTAAAGTGTGAATTCAAATTCTAAACACAATTCTTTTTATAACCGGTAAGAAGTGAAGCTCTTTTAATATTGGAGTTATGCGGTCAAACATGGAAACTTTGCAAATTATTCTGTTCTGTAAACGCTGCAATCTGTTTATTTGAGTTCGTGTAATTCCAAATAATAGAGAGTTGCAGAAATCAAGACGCGATGTAACAAATGTACTAACAAGAGACTGGGTGGCTTCTCGTGTAAGGTACTTCCTTATTTAGCCAATATTTCTTAAATTATACCTCACGAATTTGCACTTTTTATTAATAAATGGCATCATTACCATACAGTTGTCAAACACCTCTCCCAAGTTCCTCACCGATGTCTTAGACGTTACAATGTAATCACCGGCGTGCATTTGTTCGGCGAATTCTTGTCTGAGCTGAGCACTCTGCAGAACATAGCAATATCAAACTTTTTTATATGACATTTTTAAATTTTCAGAAGAGTGTGAAGAGACATTTGCTCTTAAATATCATGTTTATAAAATAACCGTTTCTATGACTTATAAGTATCGCAACATTGTCAAATATTCTGTCAAAACGATTTAATTCAACATGCCCAAATGTCAATATATTTCAAGGTCGTGCAATTAAGAATCTTCTCTGTTTCTGAAATGTATATTTCTATTTAAGAACTATGAACAACAACAAGGTATTTGGAGAATTGTTCTAAAACGTGTCACTGTGTGGATAACCAGCGCTATCACATCATTACCGGTGTGTGTAGCAATGGCTGTGCAAAGAGCTGACGGATGAACAGAAAGGTTAATTTTTGCACGCCCGTTAAAACACATACCGCATTCTGTAGGGAGTTACAAATATGACTCGTAGACACGCAGATTCGTGAAATGTTCTGAAATGTCCTTAACGGTGTGAGCTCAAACATATGTGCAAAGGGCTGGCAAGGCAACACTTGTTCACCATTGACTAGAGAACTAAATGGTTTGATTATTTGTGTTTCATTTATGTTTTGTCTTGTGCTACGCAGACACTTTTACTGTAAAAAGAACTTTGTGAGAAAGAAGAATACTGTTTTTGCTGCTGTAAATTTAGACATTTTTAAAATGTGCTTAAAACCACATATTCTAATTATAATTAACATGAAACTCATCAATATTCCTGCAAATAATGATAAATAATGTGATTTTCCCAGTCACGTGAAATTCTCACATTTTTCAGCCTGCCTGTCAACGCATTAATCCAATGGCGAAGGAATGGTTTTTATACTGGGAGTTTGTTTGTAATTATCAAGAAACAAATGATAAATAAAACTCAATTACTTCTGTTCTATTTTATTTCGATTGAGTTAAGGCCGTCATTATCTTCATTTTACAGCTATTCTTATATCGCAACAGATTATTTACCTGAAATATTTTTTCTTTAATACCTCCCCACTCGTAATATTTTGGATATACAGTTACGAATTGTAATATTGTTTTATAGTTATTTAAAGTAAATAAAAATTTTAAGGAAGTGACGGCTATCTCTGTTGGTTAGAGCGTTGGTCCAATAATTCCAAGGTCAGTGGTCCGATTCAATCCAGGTATGGTAATCAGAGCATTGACGTCCGCTCCAATTTGCTCGTTTAGAAGAATGAAATCGACCAGATTCCCTGTCATGGAATTCAAAATTATCGCCCTTCGAGTCTTCGCCCTTCTCTTTAAAAAGTAAAACTTCTTCAATACCCAAAAGTTGTAAAAATAGAAAAAAGTGTGCGTTTTAATTTTTATTGTTTAACTACTCAGTTTATGATTACGCACATGAAGCTTAAGCTATACTTTCCTGATGTTTTTTTCTTGTTATACAGTTCTTTTTCTTTTCGTTCTTACGTCGAAATAGATTGTTGTTCTGACCTTAAATATTTATTTTTTCTTTAATAACTTCATTGACCTGCCCATTCGATATATTTTGCATTTTACAGTAGCGAAATGTATTATTGTTTCATAATTATTAAAAGTAAATTAAATTTTTTAAGGTAGTGACGGTTTTTTCAATCTCAAGGTCAATCGTTCGATTCCATCCAGGGGTGGTAAGCCGGGTGTTGCCCTTGGCTCTGATTTCCTCGTTTAAAGAAGAGTGAAATCGATCATATTGCTTATCATGGAATTCAAACTTATCGCTCTTTGAGTCTTTCGGTCATCTCTTTAAAAACGCTAAGGTTGTTCAGTACTGAGTATTCTATGGGCTTTTATTTGTCATTGTTTAACTAATCAGTTTGTAATTATGCACATGAAGCATAAGTTATACCTTCTTGTTGCATTTCAGGTTCAAAATCAAATTAATTCGAAAATGTTATATTATATTGTTGGAGCTGTGCTTTTCGGGATAATTTTCATTCTTCTTGTTGCTGCTTTCATTTTCATCAGGTGTGCATATATATATTTTATGTAAATAATTTGAATAAAGTATGTAGACATATGATTTGTTTGTATACTTCTGCATAAATTAGTATTTTGAAAATCTAAAAATTGCTGTTTTCGAAGACATGTACAAGTATGTTTCTAGTTCTTTTATGGAGCAATTTATTCAATGTATTCAAACACTTGTTAATCGAAACTAAAACACATACTTAATTTATTTTTAGTTATTATAAATAAAGTCATCTTTTACAGAAGACTTCACAGTGTAAACAAGCAGAAAACTCAAGAGGTGTCAGTGCCTGTTGTTTGCAATGAATCACGAATATCGGGGAATCCGGATATCCGTGGTAGAAATGCAGTGGTTGTCGATGTATATGAAGAAATCACGGAGGCTGACACCTACATGCGACTGGATGAGAAAACGCTATCTGGACCAGCATATGTCAACACTGAGTCTACATACTCTTCTCTCAACAAAGAACAAGATTAAGGTTCAGAGACCACATATTGACATCTACCAGAAAGCATTAATTCATTCACACTTTGGCTCTACACATTGTGACACTAAAGAATACGATAATGATGGTGCTATATATTTCAAGCTATTAGAATTGAATCAGTCTTATTTCGAAACATCTGTTTATCCATGCTAATTTACAAAAACCTTTTCAATTTCCTTTGAAACCAATTATGTACAGCTGCCTTAACAACCACGTGTAAAAATCCGTGCTACATCTCACATAATAGTATTATTAATCAAAATGCATTTGAAAATGTAAAACAGTGGCTATTATCTGATACCTGCAGCAGCACTTAGAATAGTTGTCTCATATATTCCACATATACATTATTGCTTTACTCGATTAAAAGATAAAACAAACATATGTGATACAAGTAAATATCACACTAAATTGAGTGTATCTACATATTTTCAAGGAACCATTTTTCGAAAGCACTTTTGATACTTTGTGTGGCAGTTGTACAGCTTGTTGTCCCGTTGTTTCTTATTTTACAACTGCACATTTGAAACTTGATAATTTTTCTGAAGTGCCTTGGTGTAAGATAGTTAACAATTAAATACTTATATACACAAAATGTATAACATATTTTCATATGTTATCTACATATGCATTTTAAATAGCTTTGTCAGATACAACTTAATTTGCAGTGACTATATTAAAGGAAGCAAATGTACACAATTGTAAAAGCGTAACACATTTTATATTCCATATTATATTCTTTTCAACTGTTCTATGTATAACGTTTACTGAGTGTAGTTGATCCTGTTTTGTAAAATGTAGGCTTGGTCACCACCTTTTTGAAACGTTTCTCATTGTGAATCAATTCGACATTGGTTCTTTTTCTCACATTTCCATGGTTTTGCTAAATACTGCATTTTCATCAATTTGTAAAAGTCTTTTTCAAATGGGTTTTTGCCACTATTCTCTTTTCTGTGTTGACATCTATGTATTTAGCTAGCCATTTTCTCTGCTGGAACATAATGGCTCGATGCATCAAGAGATATATCTTGCTGCAAATTTCGGGGATGTAGCATATACTTTTCCTTGTCACCGAGTTTGAGAATAAACCTTTCCGTTGTTTTATATTTCAATCCTGACTGCTTTTACAGGTTCTGACTGTATTGAAAAAATCACTAGTTCGAACAGTTTCCTTTTCAGCAGCCACTGGATATTCATTATGCTGATCAGGGATTTCATCCAGTATGTGAGATCTCCCTCTAAAATATATTCTGTCTCAGCATCTTCACTCACTTTCATGTAATCCAGAGATTCAGGATCTTCCACCCATGCAAATCTCTGACATACTCGACCAGTAGATGTTGTTGAGCTCAAAGCACATGACGTAGTTTTTTTACTTGGTCACATTATAGTTTGGAATGTAGGGTGGTTGGTTTTTGCATAATTGTGTGTACTGACTGAAATACCTCCTCGCAGATCTTGCTCCACCATTTGATACACATCTGCCATCAGCAGCATATCTGTTTTCAGGTAGAAGTCACGACACTCTCCAAAGCTGCTGCAGTGGAATACATTACAGATCCTTTGTGCATGAGCATAATCCTCATCACTAATTCCTTCTCCACTTAGTTGACTGCATAAGTCTTGTTGTGGTGCAAGCTTGGTTTCTGCAAACTTGGCTGATTCATCAACATGATCATAAGTATATCAAAAGTAACTCTTGCTGCTGACTGTCGTGCACATGACCAGTTATATTCTAGAACTTATCTTTACCTTCAACCGCTAAGTTGACTACTAATTTTCGCAAGGATGTTCAAATGAATTTGGAAGGAGTGGTTGAATTTCAGATTGCTCATGGTAAACGAAATGTACTTTATGTTGGGCATGCCTGACAGCTTCAAGTTGTTGAATTCTCCTATACTCTCCATAAGAAGACGACTGTCAAATCCTTGTAGGTTGTGAAATAGGGATGATGAATTAATCCCACATTCCTTGCTGATCCTTTCCTAAGCAAAAACTATTTGCTGTTCCACGGTATTTTCTTCTGATGTGATCATAACCTCGCATACGATCCATTCCCATCAATTGAAGCAATGCAGCAATGAGTAGATTGAGCAAATTGTGTCTTATTCTCAGCAGTCATGTCAATGTGTTTGGGGTTGTTCGATCGATTCATAATGTGATTACGTTCATCTAGCACATATTGTAAAATTTTATGGACGGTATTGTCTCCGCGGTAAAGCGCACGCTGATCACGCTTCTCATATTCGTTGACGACAACAAAGGCAATAGTTTTGGCCTTGTGATGTTGATACTTGTCCTGTGTGTCACATATCTTTGCACAGCATTAAAAGTCAGTAAATGATAAAGACTGCCTTTTGGTGTTTTGCAGTGCCCCTTTTGCAATGCCCTTCAGGCCAATGATTGTATTCTCTGGATATGAAAATTACTGTATTTTGTACAATGCTTCCAAATAATGTTTTGTATCATACTTCAAGAGTCGACTTAAGTTCTTAATCAGACTATGATGTCTCTTCTCATTGTCACTGATGAGCAGCAAGTTGATTTCAGTGTCACTCTCATGCTGACTTATGCGACTCACGTGGTAGGGTACCACAACTTTATTTTCCCAACCAAAGTCCATTGATAGCAATGTCGTTCTTCTAATATTTGATATAATTTGATGAATTAGTGTTGAAAATGCTATATTGTCTGAATTCAGATCAGATCATGAAACGGTTGATACTTCCACACCAAATTTACATGGTCATACATTGGATGCAGATGAGACAATACAGAAAATAGGAAGCAATTATCATCGTACTTGTTCTTGATTTTGATAAGGTCTTTGATATTCGTTATTTTCTTTGGCACCTCAATGTAGCTGGAAGTTTACAAGGGTTCTAATGTAACTGTAGGAACTTCACTCTGAAGAATCTTATCCAACGCCCAACGAGATCCTAACGTTCATGTTCATCAAACTTTTTGAACAATTCCTTCAATGCATTTGGCAAATCGTTATCAATATAATTTTCACTGAATGTTCTGAGTGTCTGAGTGCTCAAATGATGTCATCCACGCGTTCTACACACATTACCCTTTTCATTTCTGTTATTTTCCTGAGTCGAGCTAAAACGACAACGTGCTCTTTCATTCCATTTTATGACCCATCTTTCAAATGTCGTGTGATCTGATTTTCTTGCTGTTGCGTTTCCAGCATTAAGTAAGATTAATTTCCAGGTTCAAACACTTCTTGATGTGCAGGTTCACTGGGGTTCTTCTACCTTTACCCATTTGCATTACATCCTTTTTTGTTTCTTCGTTTGTGTTTTCTGTTTTTCTTACAGGAGGTTGATCTGATCCATCAGCTAAATTTGTATATGTTTGTTTTGCATTGGCCCTGCACGAATATATGTATCATCACATGCGAGATCTGCATACTGCTGAACATTGTTGAAAACATGGAAGCAAACCCGGCAAGAAATAAATCCTTTCTTTACGAAAGACAATAATTTTTTTGCATACATATCTCTCAAATTCATCTAAGTTTGTTAACACTGAATGACACCATCCACATTTCATTTCTACATTTGGGATATTCATATTTTATGATGCTATCACTTCATTGTCTAGATGAATGATAGAAATTGCAGTAGTAATTTGAAGTTATGCCCGTTCTAAATTTTGATAAATGATGTCAACAATTTTTATAAAATTTTTATAAATGATCTCTTCAATCGCTGAGGCAGTCTACTGGTCTAGAGGGCTCTCCAAAGAGCATATAGTCTGGGCCAGGATGAGCCATTGGCCGGGAAAAATGTTGTGGGAACTTTACACATAGAATTAAGAGACGAAATCAAAACGAATGCGACAGTATTTTACCAGTGAATCTAGATGAGTGTGGATAGATAGTGAAATATAGCGTCCCACCCCGGAGGTAGTTAGGAATGATCACCCTAGCTGACTAGCCAGCAACTTGATCGTCGAAACGCATGTTGAAGATTGGTCGTTGCTTGTAGAACCAAAGGGATTTGCAGTATCAATACAGTATTTATAGGTGTAAAAACTTAGTCTCACTGTAAAACGGTTGAAATTTGTCTAGCAGTTTTAAAGTTATGTCCGTTTGAAATTTTTGTAAATGATTTCGTCAATGAGGAGGTGTGGTCGATCAGTTAAGAACAGTGAGAGGTTCTGTCAGTTACTAGGGAAGGTTGATTGGTACGTCACCGGGGACTAGTCGATCGGTCAGTTACCAGGAAGGGGTGTTGGGGTCGGTCAGTCACCAGGTGGGGAGGTGATCTCCGGAAGTCTCGTCCCTTCTCTACTGTTTTGTATTTACAGCAAACAATAAACCTTTTAGGGAATTCGCATATTCTTTAAACTTCGTTGCATCGAATTCGCGAATACCATGGTGGCCGCAGCGAATACCCTACACTTTTCAGGAAATAAGTGCATTCTCTAATCAAATAAATCACCTGGAAGAAACTTATTGCAGAACATCGTAAAAGGTTGCAGAATGTCAGCAACTGGCTGAATCGTCAACACTAGCATAATTTAGTGCCTTTGTGAATGCAGTGTGTTTTAAAGTAAGACCAGCAAACACTTGTATCATATGCAAGGCAAGATATTCTGTTTTGGTATATTTTCTAATTTGATTAATTTGCAAATTATTTGTTTAGATCGGATGGAGATAAATGATGACAATGGCTCCAGGTACACCGTTTAGGACCTGGATTTCGAAAAACAAGTTAAACTACCTTTATTGCTTACAGTTTTGCGATATAACAATAACAATAAACATTGACCCAACACTATCCATCAAACTATTTAAATTATTTGAGTAAAACAAATAAATCAGTTCATTAACAAAATATCAGCTTGCTTGTTAATGGGAACTGCAATCATATATGTTTGAAAGATGTCTATTAAAACTAATTTTTGGGAAATCCCTCTGAAGTGAGACTTGGCATGATATATTTTTATGCAAGTACTGAACAGTGATATCATTTAGTATACTTATATCCTCCCCACTACAAGCTTTTATTAGTGCCGTATTTGTTTAAATAAGACGATATTCTACATATAGCCTGAATTTAGTGTTGATTTCCCAATATGGGCATGTAAAGTCATTTGTCTGTTTGTAAGCGACTGTGTTTACCAGGAAGTGTGCTTAAAATCAGATTTCCTATTTCAGCAAAAATATTTGTTATTGATAGCATTATTGCAAGAAAATGAAAACTGAAGTAAAGCTGAAAATTTATACATAATGTGCAAACTGTAGAATATCAAGCAACAATAAACATTCGTAATAATTTATCGTATCCTAAATGTCTAAAATGGGTAGAATTTTACATGTTTATTTACTTGTCATTTGGACTACCTCATACGTTGCATCACGACGTAAGTAAAGTTATGCACATTTTCTTAGTCATGCTCATGTTCTTGAACTGAGTAGGTGTGATTGGAAATGCTTCCGTTTATCTATATGGAGATGTGATTTGTGGCAAATGGATTTTCTTTATTTTATACCAAAAGCAATAGTCTTTTCATGTCACGTTCTAGGAAATATAACTAGAACTGTTTTTAATTTAGTAGTGCCTTTTGGCAGAGTACGGAAACAGTTTCAAGCTTGCTGAGCAAGCTCGCCATCAGATAACAATGTCGCTCAGCAACGTCGGTTGATCATTAAAAGAAATAGACAGGACATTAACGTCGAAAAGATTTTGATTTGAAATACAGTTCTCATCAAGGTCAAAAAATGACATTATTCCAGCATCTGAATTTGATGCCACATAGTCAATCAGCAAATCGAGCAGAATTTAAAAATTAAAACAATTATTCGGCATCATGACCGAAGATCCTTTAAATGCCAACATCAAGCATCGAAATTGCAATCATTTTATAACTTAATAACTGAACTGGTTTGATCAAGCTAATAAGTGCTTTTCAAAAAGAAAAAATGGTGAATTGATCGGTTTCGTTTTTAAGCTAATTAAGCACAAGTCTGAGATACGGCCAGTGGTGTTTTGTTGTTAATATAGATCCTGGCAGGACAGTTTTCTCCAATAGATGAACATGACATTGTTTTGCAATCTTTTTGTGCTAATCTAAATTAACACTGAAATTAACACCTTGAAATTCATAGAGATTAAAGATATAATACTTCTCATGCTAATGCACATCTCCCTTTGAGGTAGTCAGTTCTACTATACCCGAACTGAAAATTGACTTAATAAGGAAATATTAAAAAATAAAACTATTCAAAAAAATTAATTCATCTGAAATTTTATTGTGCAATTGTCTTATGATTCAGTTATTACGTACCTATTGCGTGTGAGCGTGCATAAGTAAGAAATGTCAATGTGCTTCCTTCCGTATTTAGAAGAAACTACTCCTCAGTTTTCCTGATTGTACTTTTATAATTGAAAATATGGAGTTTGACTGTTCCTCTTCGATCTTGATAGAAAGTTATTCCAAGTGGAGTGGAGTCTTTAAGGATATTTTTGCAAGTGGTATGCCATATCAGTATATCAGATAAAAGACGGTCATCCAAAAAAAAACTCGAAGATGTTTGAACGTCAGTTTGAACCTCAAATACATGCTGTGTACAGGACTTCTTTCGCAGAAATGTTTCCCGATCTACCAGAAATGCATATAAGATATAGTGTCCTATTGTGAATTCTTTTTACAAAAAGTCCGCGGGGAACAGACACAAATACTCAACAAAAATCTTTGTTACTATGACACCGAAGATAACGCTTCTCATTATCATTGGGATTTTGATCGAAATCAAGCAGGAGACGATGTTTTGTATGTGAATGCTTTCCGTGGTACTAGACAGCATTGGACCAATCGCACCAGTGATTGAAAATTAAACCTTTATCTTTAAATGGCAAATACAAAGAACTTAAGTTATTTTTCATGACCACAAATGCTATAACTGGGACGTACAATGAAGAAAATTTTATCTTTTTACGAATTCCAAGGACAAAACACCTTTAGTGAGGGGGCAACTTGCATATATCAGCTGTTCCAAATTATCAATGTTACAGTGTTGCGGTCATCATGCCCGGGCTCTTTGCAAAATGGAATTGCTTGTGTAAGTGTTGCGATAAGCTAAATATTTATCTCGATAAACTAACACTTGTCATCTCAGTCTATTCCGAAGTACCAGAGTGACACAGCAGAATTCACTGGCGAAGGAAATGTACGCATTGTAAAATTGAGGAATTGGCATGACTTGCTTCCTCAGAAACCGAACTATTTTCTCTATCTGCATTTAACTCATCTTTAGTAGCCTAGACTTAAAAGTCATTTCGTAATGACTTGTATTTTCATTTTACGACTTTTAACTGCACCGTTTTCATGTTTAGTTCATTTTCAGTGCCATGTAATTATCTCTGATAAGTAAACGTGCATTATTTAAAGCGTTGATATTTTCTGAATGCTCTTGAATTCGGAATCACATTAATCTGATCAGATCACAAGTTAACATGTGCTGTATGTAATATTCTACCGCTTCTTTTAATACTTAATTTTTCGTCGTCTTTACAGCTAGTACACACCGGATAGGTTCCGCATGATGGGTCATTTTTTCGAGATCAATACTACTCAGTTGCTTAAAACGATTTTCTCTCACGCTGCTTATACTTTGCAATATTAGATCCCAAATTTCCTTTCTTCTCCGCATAATCTAAAAAAGTTAGCTACCTGAAGGGCATGTAAATAACAACAGCAATTTAATGAGACTGCAATAAATAAAATATTCATTACACTTGGCATGATTATTTACAAAAATGCTTAGACGCGCTGTCAAAAATAACAATAAAATCATTTTATTTAAAGGCAATTTTTTTACAAATTTCATTAAAAAGTAGTATCTTGATTTATGTGCCTTATCAAAAAGATGTCATTGGTTTCCTAACAATTTCTCTACATTTTCACAAATATTGGTACTACCATTTTTGTGCTGATTATTGTCTTTTATGAGCATTAGGGGCACTTTTAGTTTGATGTTTATACTAAACCTGTTAACCTGTACTAAAATTTTGATGGCTAAGATATTTTCGTCATCCTTTCTGGTGATATGTTACGAAATGTTGACACAAGTGTTTCACCTGAAAGAGAAGGCATGCCAACGCAAACTCCCAGAACAAGTGAGAAATTTTTCAATTTAGAAAAACAAGATAATCCGATCAAATATAAGATACAACCCGTTGCCCACTCTAGTTGATGTAGTGATATTCAAGCCCTTATATGCAGATTTACGAAAACCAACATTTTCCTATAAACAGGTGTTCTCAAGGTTGCAGTTTCTTTGGTCCAAATTAGACTTTTGAATTATCGAAAAGTATAGCTGCATCAGGAAAGGTAGATATTTTAAGTGAAAAAGAAATAAAAAGAAAAAGTAAGGTTGTGACTTGTGACGTAATATAGCTCGATACTTTTTTGTAAGTCAAGTCTTCTGAGTTAAGTTCAGAAAAAAAGTGTTAATCAGATTTTTCTGATTCCTGCTCTTCACTAAGTTCATTCAAATATTAAGGATGTTTAGTTGTGCTTTGCGATAGACACATCGAAATATTTGCAATGTTATTTTACTTCAGTCTGTCTCTTGGGTTAATGCCGCTCATTTATATGTGTTTACAGATGTCTATAAATAAGTCGGTTTTGGTGGTTTGTTTGAAAAGCAGTTGCTTTACGGCACATAGGATAGTAACTTCAAACAACATTGTAATCCACTAGTTATTGTAAGTTTCTCTCTTTGAGAAAGATTAAGAAATTCACATTTATTAATTTATTCTGAAAGCCAGACTTTAGATCATATCATAAATAATCACACTTCAAAGTGTAAATAAAACCTTTCATCCGCAAGTTATTTGTTAATTTGTTAATCTCAACATTTATTTAGTTGCTGTCAATTTAAAAGGTAAAATGTGATATGTGATCTCCTTTCTCGTGGAAAGGTAACAGAGACAAGGTCCAACGCCTCAGGGGTGGAAAGAGTGCTTTTGTCATACCTCGGGAATGTAAGCCATGCGCTCTCTCATAGTTAAAAACTTACCTCCATCTATCAGGGATATTTTCAGACGGGCATGAAGTTACCTTAAAGCTGTACGCTTATCATATCCGCAGAGAGCATACGGGCATGAAGTTACCTCAAAGCTGTACGCTTATCATATCCGCAGAGAGCATGTCAACACATTGTTTATTTATTCGCGCATTGCTTCCAAACAGGCGATTCATATGGCACAGTTCTAACTGTCACAGCATTTATTCCTCGATTTAGATCCCGAAAAGATAACTTTCAGCATCATATTTTAGGAGATTATTAATCGATTATAAAAATTCATCTACTAAATTTACGATTCAGAAGCCTATTTCTTCTACATAGCATGTGCACTTAAATAAACAGATATTCAAGGAAACTTCTAATATCGCATTGTTCCAATCTTCAACTTTGAGAACTGGTTGCTCTGCATATTTACAGCGGAAAGATTTTAGAAAATCAAAAATGTTTAAAATGGGGAGATGGCATTCTAGTATTTGGGCATATATTTTCGTGCATCATCCTTCAACATGTAGCGTCCACCCGCTGTCATCTGTGGGGATATCAATTGGACATTTTCTGATATTTTCCAAACAGACTCATTTTTCATTCAATTTGTTTGTCAAGTGTGAATGTTTTAGATGGTATTATTCGTAGTGTTAGAATCTGTTTGCTCATCCAGCTACTGGCAAAATAATGTGTGTTATTAAATATTGTTTGAAAAAGGGACAGAAAAATATCAAGCCATCGCCACTCTTTTCTAACGAATATATCGATTATTATTATTATTATTATTATTATTATTATTATTATTATTATTATTATTATTATTATTATTATTATTATTATTATTATTATTATTATTATTATTATTATTATTATTATTATTATTATTATTATTATTATTATTATTATTATTGTTATTATTATTATTATTATTATTATTATTATTATTATTATTATTATTATTATTATTATTATTATTATTATTATTATTATTATTATTATTATTATTATTATTATTATTATTATTATTATTATTATTATTATTATCATTATTATTATTATTATTATTATTATCATTATCATTATTATTATTATTATTATTATTATTATTATTATTATTATTATTATTATTATTATTATTATTATTATTATTATTATTATTATTATTATTATTATTATTATTATTATTATTATTATTATAAACACTGTTATTATCATTATTATCATTGTTATTATCATTATTTTTATTCCTATTATTATTATTATCGTCATCATTATGATTATTTGTTGCTTTAAATCGGTCCGTAATCTACAACAGCTTATTTTAAAATAAGCTCAAATAACCATGATATTAAAGACGCATGTCCGTTGTTTTTTTTCTTTCGCTATGTTCTACATCAATCAATGCATGCACTAGTAGAGCATTCATGTGACTGCAGATGAAGGAAACTTGATAAACAACAGATCTTAAGACGCATGCCCACATGTTACAAATCCCCTTTCTCCTTCACAAGAGATCAGTTCCACAGCCAACCCTATAACATTAGGCGTGCGGCATAGTCAATACAATTTTATCAAATTCTTTCCTATCAAATAAACAACTCTTCGCTCGAGAGTTTAGCCGCTGTTTTACAATGCGTGTTTTGTGAAAACATATGTAAAGTTTTCAAGCCGTTTACATATTCCCAAGTAAAACACTTATGCCACCTATTAAGCGCATTGTATAGAACCCGTCATATTTTACACGGTTTATAACACTTGGGCATTTTCAATCCCCTAGCCTATTGCTTTCGTACGATTTGGTACAGCGTTTCCGTGTGTTTCCTTTTTTCGCCAAAACCTTGACACGCAAACTATTCTGAGACGGCTAGAAAGACCAAATTTGGTAGAGACATGGCATAGCATGTTTAGTTGGTGCAGCGTAATTGTTTTTAGAATTTATTAGCATTTTATATGCAAAAATGGACATTGAAAATTAAATTTTAAAAGCCTTGTCACGCAAACCCCTCTGTGACTCTGCAATGAAATTTGGAAAAGACATAATGTAGAATGTGTATTTGGTCCAGCTCAATTTTCTAAGAAATTCATTAACATTTAACATGTAAACCTGGACATTGAAATTTTGCCACTGACGCACATTTAAAAGGCAGGAAAACGCTTTGCTTTCGCAGTTAAAGGAGCTATTATGCTATCAGCATAGATGTATTGATTGCCCGACTCTCTACAATGTGAGCGATTGCAGTACGTGCGTGCAAGATGAAGCTGACTGCAGCGTTTGGGTTTTCCCAAACTGCTAGAGTGATAAAATTTGGTTCACTGATAGAGGGTGATGAGAAATCCGCATCTTTTTAGCCCTCAGCCAATATTGACTGAAGGTAATTGCTATCGACCTGCCCCTCCGTCTGTTCGTCCGTCCATCTGTCTGTCTGTCTGCCTGTCAGTCGGTAAGCTTTTTTTTGTCTGGGCGATATCTCAAAAATGTTTATCGAAGCTTCACCTAACCTTACAGAAAGAAAGTATACATAGTGTTGATGTGCAACGGGGTTTCAATTTGTCGAATGTCCGTCCGTCACACTTTAAACATTTTTCGTCCGGGCGATTTCTCAAAAACCAATTATCGAATCTTCACAAAACCTTACAGATAAAAGTATATAAAGTGTAAATGTGCAATAAGGGGTTTAATTTGTAAAATGTTTGTCTATCTGTCTGTCTGTTGCACTTTGAACTTTTTTGTTGTCCGGATGGTATCTCTAAAACTATTTATCAGGTCTTTACAAAACCTTAGAGGAAGAAAGTATATAAAGTATAAATGTGCAACAAGGGATTTAATTTGTCATTTGTCCCTCCGTCTGTCCGTCCGTCCTTCACATTTTAAACTTTTTGTGTGGGCGATATCTTAACATCTATTCATTGCATCTTCATCAAATCTTATGGAAAGAAAGTATACATGGATTTAATTTGTCAAATGTTTGTCTATCTGCCCGTCTGTCGCACTTTTAACTTTTTTCTTGTCCGGGCAATATCTCTAATACTATTTATCGGATCTTCACAAATCCTTACAGAACGAAAATATATATAGTGTAAATGCGCAACAAGTGGTTCAATTTGTCACTTGTCTATCAGTCTGTTTGTCACATTTTAAACTTTTTTGTCCGGGCCATATCTCAACAACTATTCGTTGCATCTTCCTTCATCAAATTTTATAGAGAGAAAGTATATATGGTGTAGATGTACAACTATGGATTGAATTTGTCAAATGTTTGTCTATCTGTCCGTCTGTCGCACTTTTTACTTTTTTCTTGTCCGGGCGATATCTCTAAAACTATTTATCGGGGCTTCACCAAACCTTACAGGATGAAAGTATATATAGCATTAATTTGCAATAACAGGTTTAATTTGTCAAATGTCCGTCAGTCTGTCCGTACGTCTTACTTTAAACTTTTTGTTGTTCGGATGATATTTCAAAAACTATTTATTGGATCTTCATCAAATCTTACAGGAGTAAACTATGTATATCGTAGATGTGCAACGGGGTTATAGCAAACCTTATAGAAGCGTGTTTAAAAGCTGATGATGAAATGTTGCAAAAATGTCTTTCCAATCAACGACATACATGCGCGCAAGAAATTAAATATTAATTGCTGCATCACCAAACCTCAAAGGCAAACAGCAGATAAACTGTAAATTGAGTTTTGTTTTATCACCCGTTCTTCTCCTCATTCTGTGACACCTAAATGTTGCTTTTCTCTGGGTCATATCTTAAAAAGGTGACTCTCCCGCAGTGATGTCACTACTAATGGCTGAAGACTGTGCATCTCCGATGACTGTTTTTACCATGAGCTTAGAAAACGAATGACCATATCTCGAAAACGGTGGAGATTTTGAGCTTATTCTCGACTCTTTGGGCCTAAAAGACTATATTTAAGAGGTACCTCGGTGACCTCGACCTCCTCCGTCGTGATCAAAGTAAAAACCGGAAGTTGACCGTTATCTCGAAAACGGTTAGAGATGGAGCGCTTTTGATATTTTTCGACCCCTGAGCTAAAGGAATCTAATTAAGAGGTACCTCGGTGACCTGGACCTCGGTTATGGTCAAAGTCAAAAACCGAAAGTTGGCCATTATCAAGAAAACTGTTAGAGATAAAACGAGTTTGAGCTCTTCGGGCCTTTGGACCTAAAAGACGTTATGTAAGAGGTAACTTGGTGACCTTGACCTCCTCCATCATCGCCAAGGTCAAAGACCAGAAGTTGATCATTATCTCGAAATTGATTAGAGCGATTTTGAGTTTATTTTCGACGCTTTAGGCTTAAATTACTATATGTAAGAGGTACCTCGGTGAACTTGACCTCCTCGGTCATGCTCGAAGCCAAAAATCAGAAGTTGACCATTATCTCAAAGATAGTAATAGAGCGCTTTTGAGCTTATTTTCGACTCTTTGGGCCTAAAAGACGTTACATAAGAGGTACCTCGGTGACTTGGACCTCCTCCGTCTTGATCAAAGTGAAAACCGGAAGTTGACCATTATCTCGAAAACGGTTAGAGATAGAGCGCTTTTGAGTTTTTTCCTACCCTTTGGACCTCAAAGCCCAAAAGTTGACAATTATCTCGAAAATGGTTAGAGCGATTTTTAGGTTATTTTCGACTTTTTAGGCTTAAATTACTATATGTAAGAGGTGACTCGATGACCTTGACCGCGTCGGTCATCGTGACGATGAAAAACCGGAATTTAGCAGCATCTTAAGAAAGGGTAGAGATAGATCTATTTTTGGGGATTTTTCGACCCTTTCAGCCTACAAAGCGTTATATTAGAGGTACCTCGGTGATCAGTACTATTTTTGTTATGGTCAATGTCAGAAACCGGAAATTCCAAAAACAGCTAGAAGTAGTGCAATTTTATGCTTATTTTCACCGTTTTGGCCTAAAATAGAAGTTATAAGAAGAGGTATCTTCATGTCCTTTGTCATGGTCAGTTCTGAATTTTAAGAGTTCAGAATCGTGCCTATTGTGGCCCCCAAGTGTACTTTTCGCTACTCGGTAGCAAAAAATGTTCTACTTTAATGTTGTGTCAATATAGACGAAACTCTTGCCCCGACAGCTAGCCTTTATGTCAACATATATGTGCACTCTTAACAAGTTCAGTGTTGCATATAAAGTAAATGTATTTGTACTTCATGAAACGGTAAATATATGAAGGAAGTAAAGTAGTTTTTATAGCTCACAAAACACTTACAGGAATTATTTTCGTTCAATACTAATATTAACTCTTTATTTTTAATGATTGCATTATCTGTCTTCAAAGATAAAACAATGGACATTTCTAGAACATTTTCATCGATTTTTATTGTTTTCTACTTTGCAAACTCACATGGAGAAGGTAATTTATGATTCACGTCTAAAACTTTAAAAGAATCATTAAAATATATTTGTTGACAATAGTAGCAAATATATTTTTAATATTGAGGAACAATTGCTTTGGCTGACTGGTAATTCTTGATATTTTCAGAGTACACGGTTTCTGGTGACCCGCGTGGAACTCCTGAAGCTATGAATAATAACGGTGGATCCTTTTTGAATATATTCTCAGCAATGACCGCGACACAAGCCGGCTGGATTACTAACTTTGACTACTTTGCACACCAAGATGGTGGGACATATTTATCAATCTGGAAATATGTGGCACCCACTTCATTCACAATGAGAGGAAAAATTTACTTTGACGCATATGCAGGATACCACGTAAGCATTGGCAGTTGAATTACACGAGCTTATGGAGATTTTAATATGTTTGAAAATAGAAAACTTTTATTTCGAGATTTATATATTTTGAAACACAGTTAACTTTTATTTCGGTCTTTGTTTCACTATTTTTGTATTGAAATGACAGTTCTCCATCGTGTCATTAATAGTTTTAACTCTAAATATTTCTTTAAATAGGAATATTCTCAGTTTTTGCAAATGGATGCAAATCCTAGCAACATTCTAAATAAAGATTTAGAAAGAATTTTTAAAGGGCACTTGCAAATAGTTCTTCTCTAAATGAATATATCAGATCGTTTTGATAGATAGTAAATAATTAAAGAACTTTTACCCAGTTGCTGTAACGACAAAAATAAAAATAAATTTATTCAGTGTTTATCAACTGAACATCTTCGTCAGTGTCCGTGAATCCTCCATGTGTATTTATATTTTCTATTTTCTTATTAATGACACCTCTGTACAAGACGTTCTGTTCAGTTTATATGTCCTATGCTGATTATTTATTCAGGAACACATTGTGCCGTTTCAACATCAAATCCAAGTGCACACAGGCGACATGGTCGGAGTTCATTTTCCTCGATATAGAGGGACGCTGATGTATGAGAGAACAACTGGTGGCTTTACTTCGACATTCAATGAAACTCAACTCTTTGGCACTTATATTCTCGACAGCCGTGATTGGAATGATAACTGGCAAATCGGCCATCCAATCACAACAAATGCCCCAGAGAAAAAAGGTGTAGCTCTTCGAGTGTTCATAAACTGTAAGTAGCCATTAAACAGTAATGGCTTTTCAGCTTTCTTTTATTAATGTTTTCTCTTTGAATAAAAGAAAGGGCAAACCATAACTTCTGGAACGTTGAAATGTTTGCAAATTCTATCAGATACCAATACAACCTTCTTACTCAGCGCATGATCCACATTCTACAGGTTGCTCTGAAAATGAATGTGCAAGGCCATGCCCACTACACTGTAAAAATAATCTCTGCGACGACACGTCCGCAGCGTGCACAAGTGGCTGCGTAGCTGGTTACATGGGGATATATTGCGAGGAAGGTAAATGAATAACATTGCAATTTAGCATTCACTGAAACAAGTCATAACAGTACAGTAATTTTATAATTTTTATCTATATTTATATCTGTATTTTTCAGTTAGCTGGATATCGGGCATCTAAATCAGCAGAACAAGGAACAGGAAGTCTGGAAATTTACATATATTATTGCATATTAGAATTCCATTTTCATATTTAGTGAGAGGTCTTTGCTTATCCAATTCAAACCAAACATTGCACGATACATGTTGACGTGAGCAAAAATTTTGATACCTTGTACAGATACGGTCAAGTGAATAGATTCTGATCAAAGTGAACCCTTTTCTCAGATGTTCGTCGATTCATGCATTGATGACATCCAAAAATCAAGAACATAACTTCTATATTGCAGCTACGGAATATTTTTTATCTTCTCCAAAGTATTAAACACGGAGACGGTGCGTTGCCTAAATCTTAAGTCAAAGTGCTATGACACGAAATATGCGCATTGAATTGGGTGTTGGGTCAGGAAATTTGTGACAAAAATGCCTGTTTATTTTTCAGATTGCCCCTTGTCAGCAAAATTCGAGCCATAACACTGTTGTTAGATTACGTGAGATATTAACATTGTGCGAATCGATGAGATATAAGTGCAAATCGATCTAAAAAATTCGTTAAATTTCAGAAGAATCGCCCTTTTTGCTTGATTGTTTTTATCGCTTAATCAAACAAGATATTACTTGTGGCATTTAGAGCATCGTGCATTTATTTTACTGAGGATATGTTACTGTACCTTACCTTTCCGTGAATTGCCTTCAAGCTACAAATTGGTGGAATCTTTTTGTTTATAATTATTGTTTGGATACAGCAGCGCCCCCTCGGCCTCTTCTGAAAACTTTCAATTGGCAATCTGTTATAAAAGAGCTTAAATTGCTTTCAAAAGCTGTAAAAAGCTGTAAAATATATACTTATATGCGTTCACTTTTAATCTTAGCCTTGAAAATGTTCACTAAATAAATGATCTGACAGCATAAAATTCCGATTGAATATTTAGACGGATGAGAAAAAACTTTAATTCGAAAAAAATATTGACTACCTCTGTTAGGTTCATCCATTGTTTTAACGTCGAAAAGTGTAGAAAGTGGTAAATATTTAAAAGTTTATTTTAAATTTATTCGTTATTTACAAAAATCTTTCCTTTCAGGTTCTTATTGCTGTCCGCTTCGCAAATATCATGCAAAATGTCTCTTAGTGTGAAATGAATGTTATTGTTGTACTAGTATGGTAATAGGCTCGTTCGCATGTTTACTTGTGCGTATAACGGATGAACATGTTGTAACTGCAAGCGTGTAGAAGTAATCTAAATTGTTTCTTACAGTATTGCATTTAATTTTTTAGTCACTTAATCAATTCAATATAATATTTAAACCTTACAAATGCACATTGATTGTGCTACTTACAATTTCTTTTGCAAGGTAAAGAGCTAAATGTATATGATACAGAGTGCAATTTTGGACAATATGGAGAAAATTGTGAGTCTTCATGTTCAAGCAATTGCAAGGATAGCACAATCGTGACTTGCCACAGTTTTAACGGACAGTGTCCTAGAGGATGCGTTGCTGGTTACCATGGAAATCTATGCACTACTGGTGCGTTTGATTTTATTATGTATAGAGACATAAAGCACTAATAATTACAAATGTAAAAACATATATTTTTTATTTACCAATTTTCTAAAGAAAAGTCCTTTTCTATCATAAAGAGTGTGGTTTTGGAGAATATGGAGAAAACTGCGAGTCTTCATGCTCAAGCAATTGCAAAGATAGTGAAACTGTGACCTGCAACAGGTTCAACGGGCATTGCTCCATGGGGTGTATTGCAGGCTACCGCGGGGATCATTGCAATATTGGTACACTTAATTTTATAATGTATGATGACATAAAGATAAACATGTTTATAATTATTGTTTGGATACAGTAACGCCTCCTCGACATGCTCCGAAACTTTCAATTGATAATCTGCTATTAAACAGGTTAAATTGCTTTTAAAAGCATTTGCAAAGATAGTGAAACTTTGACCTGCAACAGGTTTAACGGGCATTGCTCCATTAGGTGTATTGCAGGCTACCGCGGGGATCATTGCAATATTGGTACACTTAATAATGTATAACGACATAAAGATAAACATGTACTCTGTGATTCTTACCACATTCTTAACAGATAAATTTTCAGGTATTGATTTAAAGACCAGTATCGTTACAGATTTAGAGCACACATATGTGAGATTTTCTCATATTTCAGTATGAGTTCACACTTTTGAAATTCGATTTTATTTTGATTCTAAACTTGATAAGATGTAAGCATAACCGAACAAAACCTTATTTATTATAAAGATTGTAGCTTTGGAGAATATGGGGAAAATTGCGAGTCTTCATGCTCAAACAATTGCCTTGATAGCCACTCCGTAGCCTGCAACAAGATTAATGGGCACTGCTCGAGAGGGTGTACTGCAGGTTATCGTGGAGATCGATGCAACAGGGGTATTTTAGTTTTGAAGTGTGTAGCTACCTGACAGCTAAAATACTCAATGATTATAAATCTGTTTTTATTGATGTGCCTAGTGCAAAACAAGTAAAAACACACGTTTGCAACACAACATATCATAGAAACTTAATGTCAGCTTGAAAGTTACGTTTACTTCTTTTGTTTTTCAATTTGATAAGAAACAGGTCTAAAGAATAGCATCCATTTCTCTTATAAAGATTGAAATTTTGGTCAACATAGGGACAATTGTAAATTTCGTCCTCATACAATTTCCTGACCAAAACATGCACTGCTATCAAAACAGCTTTCACACTCATGTGTTGAGTGTAAAACTAACATAATTACATATTTATAAATTTAAGTCATTTTTGCTATTACTTCACCTTGGGATCCTCTCTATAAAAGTGATATATTCTTGTTTATTACAAAATTATTAAAAGATAAGCGTGAAAGAGGAATGATTTCCCATTATAAAAATCGCTTTGGAGAATATGAAGAAATCGTTAGTTTTCACGAGTAGTATTCGCAATAACCACCAACAAAGGCAGCACAATTATAATCATTCTTTATCTCGAAGAAATTTATTAGCACTCCGCAATTTCTAACAGTGTCGCAGTTGTCGAAGCTTTTAGTGTACTTTCTATAATCCAGGATAAATGGAGTACAGAAAATCATATCTACTTTTGAATGTTTATGTTTACATTATCTTCTACTTATCATCAGGACATTCCATATCCACAGATATAATTTATGTATAGAGTGCAAATCGTGATACAGTCCTAGAACGACAAGGAGACTTAGTTAGGAGTGCAAAATAATCTCACAAAGTCATGTGTTACGTCTGTGAAACATATTACGCATAAAAAATAACAGATACTTCAATTAGTTAATTTTCTTAAATGTATTACTTTAAAGGTTTCACTTACTGGAGAAATGCAATTTTCATTTTCACTAAACAAACGTATGTTTGCTGTTGCTGAGCATTTCAACGAATATGCAGCTTACTGGAGAAAACATTCCTTGTCTAATACACAGAATGCGATTTTGGAACGTATGGAGAAAACTGCGAGTCTTCTTGCTCAAACAATTGTCTGGATAGCGAAACCGTGACTTGCGACAGATTTAATGGGAGCTGCCTCAGAGGATGTATTACTGGTTATTTTGGGGATCAATGCACTATCGGTATGTCGATTTAGCTCTACCTAATTATGCAAAATAGATTGATAATGATGCGTTTACTGATGATAAAAATCAATGTATTTTCCAATGTATCTAAGCAGTGAAACATTTCAAACTCTATAGTTTGTAAATAGTGTAGACCAAAAAATTATTATTGATAAATTGTTTTATTTGTTTATTGTTTAGGTTGTCCACCGCAAAGGTTTGGTCCGAATTGTAACCAATATTGCTCAATAAACTGTTACATCCCATACAACTGTGCATCAGCTGATGGTGTATGCATTGGAGGGTGCAGCGCGGGATTTGAGGGTGATACATGTTCCGAAGGTATTGATAATCAAAACAACAAGATATAAAACAAAAAAAATATTTGTAAGACATAATTGCTAATATATGAAAAAATGTCGGTATGCCTAGTCGTTTTTCTGTCTGCCTGGTCGTCCTTTCTTCAATTGTCAGCTGTTACTCCGCCGGTAATAATAATCTGTTTCCAATTATAATTTATATGTAAATCACTAGGACATGTAATTCTTCTTACAATAACAATTTCAAGGCCTCAGTGGCCGCCATTTGGGATTTTCACTCCCAATGTCATGATAGAAAGATAAAATAAAGACTGCACGACTGAACATGCCTAAGTCAAGTCACCAGATTTTAGGCATAGGTTGTAAATCCAAAGCTACGGGACTGGTTTTGGAAGACGACAAGACAAAAACTTGAATTTGAATGATTAACACTAATTTTTAAGCACGAATAAGCAAGGAAACTAAAGGTCCACAGTTTGTTTTGGCAGAGATTGGAAAGTTTTAAATGACCAACTCCTCAATTTTTATCGACAATTTCTTGGCAGTACGGTAAAATAATCACTACTTACTTATCATAACCACAATTAAACATGGATAAGCAATTAAATAACCATAACAATGCATGAGGCATAAGCAATTAAATATCGGGGTTAATTTTCTGATCAATCGAAATATTCAAAGTAGCCGTCAGCCGCCTTCTTGATCTCCGCTACCACTGTGTTTGTTGAAAAAAATATTTTCCATACTGTTTTTACAGCTATTATAATACGAATCCTACATGAAAATTTGAATTCAAGGCTGTAAAATTACCTTAAAAACGGCAATGATATCGAAGCCATCATTTGCAAGGCCTTTCCTCCCTCTGTAATCGGAACCCTTTCCACCTATAGACTGTGTCCTAGCTTTTTATTATTCCAGCTATTTTAAATATATCCGCCCATGCTCTTACATCAGTCGTAATGATCATTGTTTGACTCAAATAAACCTATATCCATTCATTACAAACATGGTACATTTTCACACTGTAAAATCTTTGTAAACTTCTTACACAGGCAGCACTCATGTATAACTGTGTGACTATTTTAATATTCTTTTCAAGTAATCTTTTGTCTTTGTGTAATTGCGATACAGAGTGTAAAAGGGTGAATATATTTTACCCATGCATGAACATAATATTTGGTGAGAAATAAGAATTTACATAAGTATTGAGTATGTCTAGAATGTTGCAATCTGTATTAACATCCCTAAGCTTTATCCGGGTCAACAATTTACAGTTATTTTCAAATACAGGTAAGTAATTCTTCACCAAATTGATTTTGCTTTTAACACCATGATTGCTTTCTTGAAAAGTATGTGAAGGCAACAGATATGGACAGAACTGCTCCTACACATGCCACTGCCGCAATGGCGCAGCATGCGATTCTATTCTTGGTACCTGCCCCAACGGCTGTGCATCAGGTTTTCAGGGTCGAACTTGTTCTAGCCCTTCAAAAAATAAAAAGGCTGATGGAGAAGGTTAGTGCATTTTCTCCTTGTTTTGAAAAATATTTAAGCAGAAAGTCAAAACGCAGTGATACAGCACATGCTTCAATGGCATATATGTGTTTTAAGTAATTTTTTTATTAATTAATCGATTTTCATCTCAATATTGATATTTTAGATGCGGCTCCATTAGCTGGCATGATTGGTGGTATTGCTGCAGCAGCATTAATAGTAGTGTTGATTGCCGTCATCGTGCCAGTTACGATTAGGTAAGTTAAGTGTAATATGATAAATTGGCGACATTTTGGAAAGCCATTCTGCCTGGTTCGATATCCAAACATTCCGCTATGTTGAAAAAAAGTGAAGATAAAAACTGATTATTCAACAGTTTTTGCATGTGTTTTAGAAATAGAACAAAGAGCTGTAGCTCTTGAATTTTTGTAACCAGGAAGAAAAGAGCAAAGAGGTTTAAGTACTTGGAAGCGAACACACATTGCAATTCAGCAAATGACGAAATTGCTTGTATGTAACCATATTTATTTATTTATTAATTTCCAATATGTTTAAGATTAACACTCACCAAATCAAACACACAAGGAAAGAACAATTATGAAACCCACTAATAGTTACCCTGCTATAGATTATATATCATATTATAACAGCACAACATTTTCCATGTTGTAGAAAATTTAGGCAAAAAATATATCTGAAAAGTGTTGTCCAGTGTTTGATTAATGTTATAAAGACACGCTTCAGAATGGTTTCAACTAACATAATAAAATGCTTCATATAGGACTTCCATCTAAGGCCTTATTATCATTTTAGATGCATCGGACAACACTCCTTCGATTACACAGGTTCAGAATACTGAAAGCCACGACACGTCAGAAAAAACATACAAGATGGAGACTGGCATAATAGATGAACTAAACAGTTTTCCTGTTACAAAACCAGTAATACCAAAGAAACCAGACGTTAAAGGTGACCACAAGACAGCAGAAACCGCCCAATACAGCAATGGTATATTGTAATTGCATTTAATACTTTACTCTGGTGGTCGGTAGAACGAAACAAAATTGAATTTCTGTGGAAGCATCCTTATGCTTGTAATGTAAGTAACAACTGAAATGATATGTGTTGTGATGTAAATCCCATTTCACATGCCTATTTTTGGGAGCAAACGACTGATCTTCCGTTTAGTGGGTTAAAAGTATCGAACCTATATTAGTATATAAACAGCAAAACTTACACTAATTTCAGTTGCCTCAATACAAGAGTTATCAAATCCAATAGACGTTGGAAGCTTTCGAGAATTTATGGCCAAAGAAAAATCCTTAGATTGTACAACGCTGAGAAAGGAATATATGGTAAGAGAACGGTCATAAACTTATAAAGTGTGTTTACCACTAAGCGTTTTCATTGATTTCTTTGTTTTAGAATCATGTATTAAAATAAATATCCAGTGTGAGTTACTTGTTTTTAACACATTTAAAAATCTAAGATGTTCTTGACAAATGTCTTAGTTATTTATCACGTCAAGGGATCGAAAAGCAAGTGGTGGAAATAAAATGCCAAGTGCTAACAAAAAATAGAACATTCATAAGTTGCAGCATTATTTACCACCTCTGTCATTTTAAATATAAAGATTATACCTGCTGGGCAGACAGCATCCTGGGACATTGCGAAAAATCAAAATCTCATCTTGAAAAACAAGTTCAAGAACATACTGCCCTGTAAGTTACTACCCTGCATATAAGAGTTATTATATATATTTGGAACCGTCAAAGAGTAGCAAATTGAAGTAACAGCCAAAATAAATATAACTGTTGGACATAAATGTAAAATACCTTTCAAACCTGGGGCCATACTCCTTTGTTTCTTCTTTTAAATAATTTTTTGCTTTAAGTTTTAAACTGATCAACAGGCATCAGTCTAAGGGACTACATTTGCTTCTTTTTCATCTCATTTTTTGGTGCCAGCTTTTATCTAAATTTATCTAAATTATATCTATATTATTTAATTAGAATACTGTGTTTCTAAGACTTTCATGAAGTCTTTGCATTTTGTGTAACACTTTTTAATAACCAATAGATGTGCTTTAACTCAGAATTGTTTGTTGCCAATACTGTTCAAATATAAGGATTATTGTGTAATTGTCATCAAGATTTTCACCTTAAATGTGTTATAGATGACAAAAATCGCGTTGTTCTGCGAAATGTTGGAGATGATCCGCTCTCTCATTATATCAACGCAAGCTTTGTAGACGTATGAAACTCAGCTTAATTCAATAAGTTGGACTTACATTAATAAACTGAGTTAAAGTGGCTTTTTGTGTAGTGTATTCATTTAAATAGCAGAAACAATGTTAATCTCATTTTAATTGTAATTTATTCACAAATGTGATAGTTCCTAAACGTTACTAACCAACTTAGTGTTCTTATTTTAGGGATACACCAAAGAAAACAAATTTATAGCTTCTCATGGTAAATATGAACATTTCTTGTAAAAGATATTGGTTTGTGGTAATACACGCTGCAACTATTAATCAACTTTTTAAAAGAAATGAGACCAGATATTTTATTCAAAACTAGCAAATGCCATAAAGATTTTTAGGTCGTGGGATCCATAATTTCTAAAACTTCAACACTTCTTGTTTGTGTTTCACATTAATACTTCATCACAAAGGTAAACAATATAAAATCTTAAAGTCAAAATTTCTAGTCCAGGAAAATAATTTATGCGAAATTCATTCAGGCCCTAGAGTTCCCACAATAGACGACTTTTGGCGGATGATATGGGAATATGATGTTACTGTTATTGTCATGGTTACCAATTTAGTAGAAGAAGGAAAGGTAAGATATCAGTTATTTGCAGTGTGATTTCAAAGTATCTAACACATGCTTTCTGAGTACAAATTGCATTGCTTACATGATAACATTCGTTGTTCAATGGGTGTTTTATAAAAGAGGGCTTAGAATGCAATGTTCAGTGTATGTCAAAACTGTACTTACGCCCCTTTCGTATTTAAAAAGGAAAAATGTGTCAGATACTGGCCAGATGAAGGGACAAGTAGTTATGATGACATCACAGTTACCCTGATAGCAGAAGAACAATGGCAGGATTATGTTGTGAGGGAGTGTACAATTGCAAAGGTTCTTATCATTTTTAATACAACATATTAAGTTATATCTAATTTTGTGATAATGCACTTTCTTTTTACCCGGACAGTATATCAATTGCTGCAATGAAATATTTTGTAAGATTAATGTGGGTGTTTCTTCTTCAGGGAAAACAGGAACGCCATGTGTCACAGTTCCACTACATAGGTTGGCCCGATCATGGTGTTCCACTGCATGCTTCTGGTCTACTGACTATGGTACACAGAGTAAAAATCCACGCTTCAAGACATGATACATCCCCTGTTGTTGTACACTGCAGGTACTGAAGTTCACGAAATTATTTGAACCTTATTTCAAAGACATTTAAGTGCTCTCTAGTGATATTAGAGGAAAAGGATACACCACGCATTGAAGATATATAATGATAAAACCATGTGAGTGGGTACACTGATAGGATAAACCCCTCGCTGATTGAAGTGCTAGACGCACGAGACTAAAATGTGAGGGTAATCGGTGCTTAAGGCCTCTCGCTTGTTTCCATTACAGTTCAACGCGAGTGTCGGTTTCATTATACTTCACCATTTCCAGTGTAGTGATAATCTCTTATAAACTAAACATTTCTGCGTTCCTCTACAATGTTTTCCGCTGCGTTTCCATTACGCTATTAGGACATTTTCAGTGCATTGCGGGAATTTTTGATGCTGAAAAAGCAGGAAGTCCTTTGCTCTGCACAAATTCCATTGCTTTTTTTCTTCTACTTGCAGTGGCATTCATAAGACAAAGCATATTCTTTCTTTCTTTATAGCGCCGGCGTGGGAAGAACTGGAACATTCATAGCATTGGACTGGCTTCTTGATCAAGCAGAGAAGAAGAAGAAGGTCGACATTCTGAAGTGTGTAGCAAAACTGAGAACATTCAGGATAAACATGGTGCAGTCCTCAGTAAGTGAATTAGTTGTGGCGTTTCCTGCAATGTATATTTATTTAGGGACATAGAGTGACTAATACATACAATATAGTTAAACTGCATAACAACGCACACCCTGCGAAGACTTTATTTAGCATTTTAAATTCCACAGGTAACCATCTTTCGGTTTTATTTTAATATTTTTTGCACATGCTCGTTTGATTTTTTTGTCAAAAAATCAGTCACTTTTCTCCTGAATATATTGGCATGAATAGGAGTATACATACCAATATGTCCAAAAAGCATTATTATCTATTACACAGTCATTTCGAAAGCTTTAAGTATAATAGATATGAATTATCTATGGAAACGGCAACGGCTTATATTTGCATTGCCTTGCATTTGATAATATATTATTGAAATTTCATCATTTAGGCACAGTACATTTTTATATATGATACAATGAACGAAACCCTGCTGCTCGGCCAGACCTCTATATGCTGCAATGAAATAAGTGATATTTATCACAACCTAAGTGCTTCGAAACAAAGAGAGGATAAACTTGAGGTACAGTTTAAGGTAAACGGTGATTATTTTATTAATTCTTTTTCATTCGACGTTGAATCCAGTGAACAATCAACTTACAAATGTAACAACCAGTTTATTCGGCATTCAATTCAAACTTTTACAACCTTTATTAATGTTCGATACCAGCCTTCTAATCGATTAATGTTGATTTACCTTCGATTAATGTAAGTATTTGGAAGATACCAAGCCATACTTCCTGGATGAGGAATTTGATACCGCAACATCTGCTACAAACAAGAAAAAGAACAGGGATAAAACTGTACTTCCAGGTAGTTAAAATGTGAATTTAGATGTACTGTTTACTAGAATATACAATAGATTTCTTTAGTAGGTACGAATACGAAGAAGTGAACAATAAAATGTTATCAAGCATCTGTAGTCGAAATAGAGAATCCAAAATATCTCGTGTGATGCAACTAATCCAACAATAATTCAGCACACTCTAGATATGATATTAATTATCTTAACCAACATAATCTTTTAACAATTCATCATAAAATTGTTGACATCTAATTATACTAAGCTAAATCGAAGGAAATTTTTGTTACTTGTTCTCTTAAAATTGCTAAATCCAGTTCAATGTGTCGCATTTAAATGTTGATGCTGTTCCAGCTGAAAAACACAGGGTAGCAGTCCTTATTGAGGGTAGTGACTCCTACATCAACGCAGTATCTATTCAAGTAAGGCACCCGTAAATTTGGCTCAAAAATGCAATTTGTTATTACAAATCTGACAAATTTACCACAAAATGATTAGAAATATTATAGATACCAATACAAAGCTTTAGCTTTTATAAGTAAAGTTTACCTATTCAGTTTAGTAAAGAAAACTTCAATATGTTAATCTGTATAATTAAAAACGTGTTTTCTGTTTATACAGGGATATAGAACGGAAAGCAAGTATTACGCCACACAACTTCCATTAGACGAGACAATTGTCTCCTTCTGGCAAATGACTTGGCAGTGCGAGATCACTACCATTGTAGCACTTGAAACAACGGAAGATTGCGAAGTATGTTATAATTTTCAAATTCTGCTAAATGCTAAATATTAAGATTCTAAATCTACAGAAAAATTAAAATTGATTGCAGAATATCCATAAACGTGGCAAGGTGTGATGCAGCTTATATATGAATAACCTATCAAAAATAGGGACTACAACTTAAATACGACTCTATATTTATTCATTTTATATTATATCATACATTATTTTGCTGAAATTTGCTCCCTCCTCAATTGGAGGTGTCGTCATAAGCTATGTATATTTTACATCCAAAGTCAATAATATTACAGGTCATGACTTTTTGCATTATGAACTCGCTGTAAAAATAATGAATCGCATCACAAAATTGACTGATATCCAGGCAATCCAAATAAAAATATGCTTTTTTGTATTCTTAAGTGGTTTCCTAAGAAAGGTGAGACGTTGTTGTGCGGGAATTATGATATAACAACAACTGCCATCAATGAACAGAATGGATTCTCCGTCTACACAATAGAAATGGCGTTGCATTCGGATTCCACAGAATATTACAACGTGGCAACACCAAATCAGGTCCAAATTATGTTAAATTATATTGTTGAGATATGTAAGACAACATGCTAATAAAATTAAGGAAATGTGCAGAAAGTCATAGGCTGGCCGTTGATTATATATCGTCCATATTAATGCATGAAGACCTATTAATTTCTAGATTTGTAACTTTGAAGTTGTGTACTTTTTACTCTTATTGTTTAATCTGGAAATTCCTTATGCATTTACTACCAAGAATTCGTAAGTTGCAAATACTATGCCAATGTGGAATTTTGAATTTCTGTATTGAAAAAGAATTATGCTTTATTGTACAGGAGCCGACAAGCGTTATTTCAGTCTTGACACTTGACGAAACTGATGAACGTCACATCGGAACTTCGATCATTTCCATGTACATTGAAATAACGCGTCAAGGGTCAAATAAACGTTCGCCGACAGCTGTCTTATGCAGGTATCGTTTGGCAAAATCTGGTGTTGTAAACTAGGCTTCAAATCGTTTCTTGAAGCTAGTATTTGCAAACACATAATTATAATTACAAAAAACACAGTTTTATTTTAAGGATATTCATCCAGACACAGATCCTTATGAGGTCGTGGCTATGTTAAATACATAGCTGTTAAAACAGTTCAGTAATTTTTAATTGTCAAGTGTTTATTTATTGCCTTTACTTTGAGATTTGTCGCCATGCTGATGTAAATATATTGATTTTTATGCTATTACAGAAATGGTTCTCGCCTCACTGGTCTGTATATAGCCTGCAGCGTCCTATTTGACATGTGCAGTGCCGAGCAAGAATTTGACGTATTTCAAGTCGTTCAGAAGATCAGACGTACACGACCCCAGTTCATTGGTTCCTTGGTAAGGTGCCTTATAAACAGCGTCAATACAGATACTAAGCGTACGTCACTGTAGCATACTACAGGCACCAGCAATGTCTTTGCTTCATTACGATACAACAACGGTGACGGGAAAAAGGTTGAAAAACTTGCAGCACTTTTCATATCATTTCCTGCAGTACTTCAATTCTTTTTAAATTATAATATACATGTTTTAAAATTTGCTGTTTTCTTATTTAGGAACAGTACAAGCAACTGTACGAGATCGTCAAGGAATTTTCAACAACGGAATCAGAATATTTCAATGTTAAATAACAGTTTTTGCTTATACAAACATTGGCTTTACAACTGTAGTGAAGTTGAGAACATAGTGAGCAGAGATATTAAATTTTCAAAATTGGTTACTGCATAGAACTTTTGAAACGAAACTCCATGGTTACTGCTCTTTTACGAGTCTTCTAGCCAGCCTCATTTTATTTAATTTCGTTAATAAATGTACTTTAGCTGTATTTCCTTGTGCATTACTGTGTTATCGGTGATGCAGATTTAGAATTGCTGAGCACATGTTATCAGAAAAATGTTATTTGAAGCGTAGCAATATTTGTAACATCGGATTTTTTTGTTGCTCTTTACTCGGTGTATTACACTTACTTGATTTAGGCACATAATTATCATATGTATTGTATATACGTGACTGTTAAATGTCTTGCCATTTCAATACATAAATATTTTTTATCAAGATAAATTTGTAACATTTAACGTTCAAAAATTTTATTTTGTTTAACAAGGCCTTTGGTTGAACTAAGCAATCTAATTTTCAATAAAGCTTGATATTCCAACTATATTGAACTTAGAAGCTATATGTTTACAACTTTTTAAGCCATTATAATATGCCTTAGAAATTAATCTCGGTGACTTCTGAACTACTGCGGACTACTGTCTGCAGGCTGTCTCTTGATATATTCTCTCGCAGGCTGCAGTCTCAGACCCATTTTAACATTGTTGTAAAAAGTTTTTGCTACGTTCTGTAGAATTTTTATGTGTTTATGCAATTCCGGTCTTATTTCACAAATGGCAGTCTAATTTCAAAATTGTATAAAATTTGTGTAAAAACAAATAAAATAAATAAACCACGGGCTTCTGTCTGGGTGACTTCTAACTGTGGGCTACTCTGTCCGCGGACTACTGTCTATGGGCTGTCTTGCGGGTTCGTGTCTTAGATCCATTTCAGCATTGTTTTAAAATGTTTTTGCTACTTTCTGTAGATCTTTTTATGTGTTTATAAAAGGGCCTTCGCAAAAAAGCAAACTGCAGTTTGTAAATCAAACGAACTCCCAGATTTAAATTGAGATAAGCAATTACAATTGTATCTTGAAATGGAAACGTCACAAAATCGCAATTCACAAGCTAACCATGCAATTTTTGTGGCTTTTCCACTTGAATATAATCACTGAGAAAAGTTGTTCAAAGTGGTTTGTAAATTTGTAAAATGAAAAGCAACTGGTAATTTGGGCTTCTTCGCCAATTAGAAAGTAGTTAAATTCAATGGCAAAGTTAAAAATGGTGGTTTAGTGGCAAGAATTCTCTTACCTTTCACTCCTCTTACACAGAATGTTGAATGGCAATTCTTGGTTATGAATGAATGGCATTCATATTTCGTGCGAATTATGAATGGGGAAATTTGATGTTTTGTATTCAAAGCAAATCTTTGCTTATTCGTCTATTTTTTTAAATTCATTGCATCGAATATGCGAATTCCATGGTGGTCACAGCGAATTCCCTAAACATTTCAGGAAATGTGAGTATTCTCTGAGAAACTTGTTGCACAGCACTGTTAACGCTTACAGTATGTCAACAAATACTTGAATCATTCACAGTGTGTTTCAAAGTGAGAACAACCAATACTGCTTGTTTCACATATTTGTGACACAAGATGTTGTTTTTGGTACATTTTCTAATTCGATTAATTTTGTCAATTATTTGTTTAGATCTGATTTAGATAAATAATAATAATGGCTTAAGTTACAGTAATTACATCATTTTTGATTTTGAAACTCAAGTTGTGACCGGTGCTTTACACTGTTTAGCAGCTGGAGTTTGAAAATCGCCTTTACTGCTTACGGTTTTGCAATATAAGAATTGATCCAAAACAATCCAGCAAACTATTTTATTCTGTTTCGGTACAAAAAATAAACTAGTTAATTAACAATATATCAGCTTACTCGTTACTGTGTCCCACAATCATGTACTTTGAAAACGTCTACAAAACCAATTTTTAGGAATTCCCTCTGAAGTAACATTTGGCATGATATATTTCAAAGGCATTCACACAAAGTAATACCATAAAACTGCTTTCTTTTTACTCAAAGACAACGGTTAAATCAGGTGGCTCAAATGGGAGGTATTCTTTTAGAAGTAATTATTCGTGACTAGCACCAATTAAATGTAAATTAAATCGAAAGGCGACCGTATTGAAATAAAAAAATGCGGGAAATGACCTAACAGAAATTAATTATGCTATTTTTTAATACTTTCTCTATCTCCAGAGAAGGTACAGCATTATTTTATAAATCGAATTGCAAATATTTTAACTGCTATGACTTTCTGAATAAAGAAACCAATTCCATAGTGATAGTGATGTCGTTTGGTATGCTTATTCCCTCACCACTACAAGTTTCCACTATTACCGCACTTGCTTCAATGTGACGAGATTCTAAATAAAGCTTGTCTCAATGTTGTTTTTAGTGAGGACAGTCCAAGTCAGTGGCCTGTTTGTAGGCTACTTTATTTGCCAGGAAGTGTATCTGAAATCAGATACAGTGTACGCTGAATCACAATGTAAGTAAAATTTCATGCACGTTTCCTCTAGAGATAGGAAGCAAGCTCATGTTCTTAAACTGAGTGGGTTTGATAAGGAATTGCTTCCATTTACCCGTGTCAATTTATTCGCGGTAAATGGATTTTCTTTTCAATGTTATAGCAAAGGTGATGGTCCTTTTGCACACTTTCCATAAATTATGAGTAGAACTGTTTTCTAGCGTAGCATTGCCTCCAGAAGGAGTAGGAAAACAGGATCAAGCTTGTTCAGCACTCACGTCGACAGATAACATTCAGCGACGTTGGTTGATCATTAAAAGAAATAGATGGAAAAAAACAAACCTCAAAATAGTGACTAGAAATAGAGTTCTCATCTCAAAAACGACAATATTTCGACTTTTAAAATCAGTAAGCATAAAGTGACGTCATGAAGTGACGGCATGAAGTGACGTCATGAATTGACATCATGTGGCGAGCGTCCTCCCTTCATACATTTGAAGTGGGTTCTGGATAAGTATCCAAAACAGACAGTCTATTTTGGATACGGAAGTGACATCCTCTGTTTTGACCTGACATCATAAAGTGACGTCATCTGTTCTTTTTTGGTACTGTATGCTCTGGATACGTATCCAGAACATATAGCCTGTTTTGAAAAGTGTTAGTATAAATGATAGTAAAAACGTTGTTGTTGGGTTTTTGTTGCGTTGTTGTCATGTATATCAACACTCAAAGATCATTTGGGAAATGGATGTGGAACTGGAAGGATGTATCAAAGCTATCTAGAACATACAACCTGTTTTGGAAAGAGCTGGTATAAATGATAGACAAAACATTGCTGTTGCGTTGTTGTTGTGTTGTTGTCATATATATCAACACTCAAAGACTTTTTTATCATTTGAGAAATGGATATAGAACTGAAAGGATGTGTCAATGTTATCCAGAACATACAGCCTGTTTTGGAAAGGATTGGTATAAATGATAGAAAAAACGTTGTTGTTGCGTTGTTGTCATATATATATCGACACTCAAAGACTTTTTTATCATTTGAGAACTGGATGTGGAACTGAAAGGATGTATCAATGCAACATTTGTTCGAAATCTTACCATTGACCACAAAGTTTTAAAAGACACTGAATGCATGCACAAACGTCAGAAGGACAATTAGAGGTAGATATGGAAAACCCAATAAAAACAACTATCACGGACACTTTAGATGAGTCTTCTATGGAAAGTAAAACCCTCAACATGACTGAAAGGCATGCGCATGCTTGTACAGAATGTATTATACAACAGTCAAGAATTTTATTCAAACATATGGAACATTGTGGCGAGGGTGATGATGACAGCAGTTCTGAAAGTGAGTCAGAAACTGTGCATGGTATGATACGGTCCGAGAAGTCTACGATGACCATGATGACAAATTTCAAGAAAAGGGTTCAGAATATGAAGAACAAGGGCTTGGAGATGCGCGTGAAAGAGCAAGTGTTGACCTTCGACCCATTTATAAACCCCGACTAAAGCAACTGTTTATCAGACTATTCAAATATATCCAAAGTCTAGAACAAAGCGAACATTATCAAGCTATTTTAGGAGACTTTAATTATTTTGTTGATGAAAAATATTAAGAGTATTCAAAGGCACTAAAGGCGGCTATAAGACGAAACGATGCATTCTTTGAAGAGCTTCTAGTTGAGGTGGAGAATGATGAAAGCAGCGATGAAGGAAGTGCTGTGGATGAGGACAGTGAGGTGGAAAAGAGTGAAACAGATGAAGAACAATATAGTTATTTGACTAAACTTTATAATACAGACTGTAAATCAACAAATGCTGTAATACTGTTATTGAGTAAAGTGCTGAGTATTGAAGCATATTAATAAAACTACTCAATATATGTCTTGGTTTTTTATGTGTAAGCACAGTTTCAACGTTCTTCACATATGAAATTGCAACGTTTAGTTTACCCTTCAAGACAAAGTCCTGCTAAACAGTTTGGTAAAAACATGGTTAAATTTACCTAATAATTTTAAAATTGTGCTCGTTTGAATTTTTTATATGCGCATATACTTATAAACGTTGTAAGAGTGCTAAAACGTTATGTAAGTATAAAAAAGAAATAAAAAACGAGAAAGTATGTTAATAGATAAATAAAATAGAAAAGGGAAAGAGTTGCTTAACACAATTAACTATCCCTCTATATCATTGATCACGTTTCAGGGGACAGGGAGGGGGTTGACGATGATAATAGGTTTGAAGGGAGTGGATATCATCAATAAAAACATTAAAGTCTTACTGAATACTTTGCTGAAAACATGATTAAATCGACTGAATAGTTAGATACTTAATAGATACTTAGCTGAAAACGTGGTTAAAATTGGTCCAATAGTTTTGAAATTATGTGCTGTTGAATATCTCTCTTACGTCATACTCATCTATGACGTAATCGATTACGTGAAGGTGAACTATAATACTAGGTTTGAGAGAGCGTGGACGATATTAACAGGTTTGAGGGGGTCGGGCGATAATACCAGGTTTGAGGGGGTGAACGATAATACCAGGTTTGAGGGGGCTCGGACAACAATAACAGGTTTGAGAAACTGTACACTTACCTGAATGAAACTCTATGATGTTTTTATTTTGTTTTTTTTTTCACACCGTGTACATAACGGTGATAAAACAGTCCTTATCCTTTGGTTAATTTCACAATGAAACTCTATAATGTGTTTTCAAGCCGTACACATAACGATGAGAAAATAGTACTTATGTTTTTGGTTATTTCCACAATGAAACTCTGTGATGTGTTTTCACATCGTGTACATAACGGTGATAAAACAGCACTTATCTTTTTGGGTTTCTTTCACAATGAAACTATATATACATATTTTTTTAAATCACTTATACAGTACCCACAAAGATGAAACTGCTTACAATACATATAAACGGAAGTTCACTTTTATTACGAAACGTTATGGTGTAACGTTATGATGTTTTTCAGAAAGCGCACATACACTGTCCATACATGGACACATACATCATAATACCAGATTTGATAGGGGGTTGCCAGAACATACACCCTACACCTACTGTCAATCAACAAATCGACAAGAATTTAAATATTGTATTTATTGTTCGACACAATAACCAAACATCCTTAAGGCCACCATCAAGCACCAAGTATAGACTCATTTTTACGAATTACCGAGCTGGCTTTATCAGGTTAATACTTTCCACAAATGAAAAACAGGGAATTGGTTGGGCTTTATGGGTCAATTTAACGCCAAAAATGAAAAATCGTTTTAGCATCTTGAAATTAACAGAGATTACAGATTTAACGCTTGTTAAGTTTAATAGACATTTGTGTTTGAGGCTGCCACTTATAATATATACACACACCGAAATAAGTTTTCATCTTGACTTAACAATAAAATATTAAAAATCAAAACTATTTAAAACTTTCCAGGATTTTTAACACCTACCTTTTGATATCACTCGAAAATTTGTAAGCATTACAAGATACCTGCTTAACAATATTCCTGCAGATTAAGTGGTATATGTATCTTTTTGCGTATGCGCGTGACTACGTAAGATATTTCAATAAGCGTTCTTCCGCATTTAAAGGAAACTTGACCTGAATGGATTCCTGCTTTTACTTTTTACAACTGAAATGTGGATGCTTGCACAACTTTAAGAATTGAATTGTTTCAAAGCCACGAATTTGAATGTTCATTTTCGTCTTTAATGATAATAAATGATGGAATTTCGTCTTTAATGATAATAAAGATGCGGTACACTATGCCAGTAAGCAAGCGGTATACTATATCAGAAAATTCAAAACATAAAAAATATGTTACTTACAGTTTTTACTTAACCACATTGGAACTTCACAGGTTCTATAGTGCTTATTTTGATATCATTCATTTTGAAATCTATCTCTTTCAATATTTTCTGTAGTTTTTTTTCAAACAGTGATTAATATTTCATTAATTCCCCCTGTGGCTGAATACATACGCTAGCAGGTTCGAATGAGTGCACTGCAGCAGCAATCGAAAGGTTGTAGGTTCGGAGCAACCGAGGTCTACCAAGCCTAAACACTAGAGCGGGAAAATAAGCCCATTCTAAGAGATTATTTTACCCCCTATACAGCCTTCCCCAGATTCTCACCAACATTTTTCAGCCTGCCTATCAGCGCAATAGGAGATTCTTTACTTTAAATATTAATTCTTTCAATACTTGCTATAACCTGCTCATTCGTAATATTTTGGATTTTATAGTAACGAATTGTATTATTGTTTCATAATTATTTAAAGTAAATTAAAGCTTTTAATGGAGTGATGGTTCTCTCAGTTGGTTAGAGCATTGGTCCAATAAACCTAAGGTCCACGGTTCGATTCAATCCAGGGGTGGTAAGCAGGGTATTGACCTTCTCCCAATTTCATCGTTTAGAAGAATGAAATCGATCAGATTCCCTGGGATGGAATTTAAAATTAGCGCTCTTTGAGTCTTTTTCCCATCTCTTTAAAAAGTTAAGCTTCTTCAGTACTCAAAAAGTTGTAAAAATAGAAAAAGTATGCGTTTAAATTTTTTTGTAGTTTAACTATTCAGTTTGCAATTAATTCAGTTTGCAATTAGTTTGCAATTAATTAAGATCTTTTTCTTTTTATTCTTAGATCAAAGCAGACCGTTGCTTTGACCTTAAGTAATAATTTTTCTTCCAAACCCTGCTATGACCTGCCCAGTCGTTATATTTTGGATTTTATAGTTACGAACTGTATCATTCTTTCATAATTATTTAAAGCAAATTAAAAATTTGAAGAAAGAGACAGTTATCTTAGTTGGTTACAGCGTTAAACTAATGAATCCAAGGTCCATGGTTCGATTCCATCCAGGTGATCTTCGCTCCAATTTCCTCGTTTAGAAGAATGAAATCGATCAGATCCCCTATGATGGAATTCAAAATTATCGCTCTATGAGTCTCTCGGCCATCTCCTTAAACAAGCTAAACTTGTTCAGTTTGCTTTCCTGTTGCATTTGTTCAAATTTGAAAAAGTTATATTATATTATTGGAGTTATACTTTGCCGAATAATTTTCATTCTTGTTGTTGTTTTCATTTTCATCGGGTTTGCATATTTATATTTTATCTAAAAAAATTGAATAAAGGATCTAGATATATGATTTGCTTTATATACTTCTTTGTGCAAATCTTAAGCCTTATTTCGTACCACATTCTACAATGTGATAAAATAACACATAAAGAAATAAATTTCGTTTTTTTCGCTCGTACTTTGTTGTCGTTTTTTTTAAATAGAAGTCTTATTTTCAATTGACATCGCCCTGTTGTTGTCAACCATCGCTAAACAATTGAGGTCGCAATAAGTACTACTGTCAACATTGTGAGAACTCAATGCAACCTCATGCACAGCCTCGACTATTAGGGTAATTATTCAAAATTATATCCAGTCTGTCAATATAAACACACAAAACTATAGCTACAGATTGCCAATGTCTGATTGAATAAATAATAGAATATCTTTAGAATAGGTCTCTGACTCTGGATGAAGCAGAAAAGTCTTAATAGATTGCGATATAACTATCCAATGATTTCTGTTGAAATTTTCTTATATGCCTATTGCATATATCCTTATCATATGCTTGATAACGACCTTGCTTGGTTAACATCTTTAATTGTACATTAGATAAAAGGAAATGCCTCCATCATTGAGCAATTTGATGCGCCGTTTTAATTATTGTAATATCATACCATATACTGGTTTAATAATACACTAAAGGACACAAGAAAAATTAAATGTTTTCAAACAGTTTTGCACCACATGCTGTATTCAAGATTTTGCGAAGAGCTTTGATATGTGACTCATTAATTTATGAAGTTCCTAATTCTGATATTTCTTTCCTTGGGAATTCTTATGCATAACCGGCCTTTAATCACATATGTTTACGCATCGATTCAGTGGAAACGAGCGGTTATAGGCTGGTTCTACACTGCCAGCGATTGTTTGACACTTCGGATGCACAAAACTGGCGTTTTCAATCTGCTGACACGTTATAATGGCACAGACCACACACAGAGAGACTCGAAGCGGTCGTCCTTGCATTATTACTCGTCATTAGCATTGGCATGTCCGGATAATGCACCTCTGTGATCTCTTTCCTCAATGACCAAAGAGGAGACTTCCGTAAATTATCCACAAGATTCCACCTACAGCATAGAGGAATGGCGAATAATCGAAGATTCAAAATTGAGTGCGTCCGACGAAAAATCACATTCAAAAGAGATTCTTGAAAATGCGTAATTTTAATGAAGAGACCATGTTCCAAACATACCGCACAGATGGGCGAAAGCGTGTAAGCAGCGAACATTATGCCTCGGTTTGCGTCAGTCATCACTTTCTCTTCGATGCTGAGACTGCATAGCACCAAAATTCTTAGAAAGGTAAAATGTGACCTTTGTTTTGATTCAATTTCATTTCTTAGAGCTCCAGAAATAAAGTTTTATGAGTTTGCTTTTTAAAGAGATTTGGCAAGCTAAGGAAAGTGCCTGTTTTAACAAACTGTTGAATATATGAAGGGACATGTTATGCTATCAGAATCTTAAAAATAGCCTTTCTCAGTTAATAATACACCAACTTAATTTCATCCGGTAATGTCAGCTATTTATATGTTAAGGCAATTCGTATTAACAAAGAATGCACGCATTAACTGAAATGTTCCGGGATTTCATGTATTCGCTGCGACAGCCAGGAAGACACATTTTTTCATGAATGTGTGTTATCCCTTAAACGAAAGGCCAACGAATAGGTGAATCCACCAAAATCGTTTACGACAAATGCAAAATCAGACTAAGCAGTTTAGTGATGTGCTCAAACTGACAAACAATTGTTTACTATATTCAACTATAATTTTCTTCTGCAGTCTATGTAAATGGTTCGATATTTATACCTTGCTTCATCGTTATTGCTCTGCGCCGGTTCTGCCTGCCCGTGATGCACGGTTATGGACCACGATATTCATAGATTCATATTCATTCCAATATTCCTGCAAGCCTTCCATCTTGCACCGTCTGTAATTGTATGTGAGATAAACAAATAAATGCCTCCATTATGGAGCAATGTGATACGCCGTTTTAATTTAATGGCATACCACAAAAGGGTACTGATTGAATAGTATGTTGAATGGCTAAAGAAACTTTACATCTAAAAAGTCAAATGTTTTTAAACAGCAAAATTGTTTTTATGAGAACCTGACCCAGTTTTAAACTATATTCAAGTTTTTATGAAGAGTTTTGATATGTGACAGATCAATTGATGAAGGTCCCTATTCTTTGACTTCTTTCTTTTTAGCATCCTTATGCATAGTCAGCTTTTAACTACACAAATATTCAGTGGGAACATTAAGATGCTGCTTCTCCCACAAAACTGTCGCAACCAAACCACAGCCACGTTACTGATACCACACTACCACCAGTGGTTAGCAGCAGAACTGCTGTTTTTAAGCTTCGGGGGCGTTAGTATGATACAGAGCACACCCACAAAGGTCCTCTCGAAGCTGTCGCCTTCGCTTTGCTAAACCTCATTAGTATCGACATATCCAAAAATGCACACTTGTGATCAGTTTCGCTGTGTGACAATGACTACAGCGGAGACATTCGCAAAAGCAGTTAGCCGGATAAGTGCAAAATATAATGACTAGACGTCGCCGTCAAATCTGAACCTGGACGCAGCTGCCCCATAGCGGAATGATGTTGAATGACCGAAGACATCGAAGTTAAATGTGTCAGACTAACAATCAGAGGAGACCCTTGAAAATACGTAACTAACACAAATGTCATTTTAGTACAGGTTCCAGCAATACCGCGCAGATGGACGCCAACTTGTTAACAGCTGCAACGGCGAACGTTATGCCTAGGTTTATGTCAGCCACATCGCTTTGGTGCTGGCAGCATAATGATTTAAAGCGTCAAACGATTAGGATGGCAATCACAATTGCTCATTTTCGCCCAGGAAATGGCTCGCACAAACGTTACTGAGTGCGACTGCATAACATCAGAATTCTGACAAAGGTAATACTTGTTTTGTTTCATTTCCATTTTTGTTGCTGCGCCTCGGAAATAAAGGTTATGAATTAGCTTCATGTGAAACAGATTTGTTTCTGTGTTGAATTTTTAAAAGATTTGATCAGTTTGGTGACTAACAAGAAAACTTCAATTTTAAGTGTAAACTATCTTTTATCCTTCAGTATGCTTCACACTTAAGTGTGGTTGAACTTGTAACATGTAAAGAGAGGTAAATAACTGTGCAAATGTTTTACAAGAAATCAGAAGAGTGGTTGAAGCATGGTTTCAGCATGCATAATTTCTTTCATTATAACAACGTGTACCACAGATACGTACTTTTGAAACAAACAAACGAATGAAAACACCAGCGACCATACACTGCGCATTTGATCCAGTAATTAGTCAGTTGCGGTAATACGGATGAATCGACAGCGATCTTACAAGCAAAGCAGAGCTCCTGTCTCAGCAACTGTAGAACGGCAATACTAGGAAAGACATTGTACACTGTTGAAATCTTAAAAATGCTCTTCCTCAACAGTATATACATCAAGGTTATTTTATGCAATAATGTCAGTTATGTACTATGGGGGATTCGTGTTAGCAGAAAATGCGCGTATTAGCTGAAATGTTCAGTTATGCACTTCTTCGCTGACTAAATGAACTGACTAAACGAACAATCAAGGAATTCCCTGAAACATTTTGTTTACGACAAATGCAGAAGCAAGACTAATTCAGTTCTGGCAAAATGAACCAAGTAAATACTTTAGTGATGCAAGCAAACTGACAAATGAATAAATGTCATTTAGGATTTTTGATACTAATACGTTGTTTTTATCGGTATCGTTATATGCATGCTCAGCCTGCCAGTATTGGAAGGTTATGGTTACTTTTTGGCTAGAAACTATTCAACACAAAAATGCACCACCACTTCAAACATTTATTCCTAAAAATTGTGCAGCATGTGTTCTTCTTTATCGAAAAATAAAAATAATATAAAATAACATACAATATATAATTATTACAGGACCATATAAAATTTGAAAGTAATCCAACAAACAATCCGGAAGAAGAAGCATTTTGAAATGATGGTACCCATTTTTTTTGGTTAGCTCGTGCCCCAAACCTGCTGCCCACCTGCCCACCAATTTTAGTCCCGAAGTAGCCAAAAGATTACAGGGAGCCCTTCGCCGGACCATGTTGCATGAAGATTGGCTTATGTGTATTTCATTAATACTTTCAAATTTCGACATATGATTAATAGACTGATATAGATTAAAAACTTAAAATTACCTTTTTGAGCGAACTGACTCATTTTTAAACCCCATTTATAACAATTAAGTTACACATTTCCGTGTGTTATTATTCTGTTAAGTTTAATGGCCATGTTTTTAAGGGGATGCGCACATGCATTCTCTATAACATATGTACTGAGACTTACTTTCAAACTTGATCTAAAGGACCATATTTACAAAACGTCTGTGAGAAATGAATAGAATATAAAGAAGATTTAGAGGTATGACCAGGTAACTGAGGCAAAATAAACGCTTATGCTTTTTGTCAACAACTGTCACCAGAATCACGAATGAGGACTTTATGTGTGATGCGCAACTAACGAAAGTGTCACGAAATTCAAGTCTTACAAGTAGCCATACGAAGCCTTGATCCACTGCTTATGCTACTGAGAGACCACATAATTAATCCATTGTGTGAACATCAGTACGACAATAATATTAGGATACCGCAGTAATATTTTAAAATAATTATGTATCGACACTACAGGTTTCACATGAGTATATTGTAAGACACACACATTCGAAGATATCGATTAAATTGTATACCATTCTGGCATTGAAAACTAGCCAATTGCATTTAGTTAAGAAAATCCGAAAGAAAAAATACAAACTTGGCCAAGTACAGAATGCTTAAGGGACTGTGGGTTGCGCATACTTTAGCCACCAATCTTTAACTTTCGAAACTACGTCACATCATTCAGATCATGTTAACATAGTTGGTAAATTCCAGAGTAAACTCTTTTATATTCTTAAAATTTTGGATCCCTTACGAATATGACATTTAGAACAGACCTATATGATATTTATTTTGAGAATATACTTAATCATAGCATGTATGTTAAAGATTTAACCAGAATTTATAACTTAAGATTTTAAAAACAAATTTCAGTTTGTAAGTTGAGCCAGCTCCCGGATTTGAATATAGAGATTAGCAATTCCAATTGTATATTCAACTGAAAAGGTACAAAATTGCAGTTTGCACAGCTAATCATGCAGTTCTGTGACTTTTCCAGTAGTAAATAATATCCAATATTTCAGTCAAGAAAACTATAAAATTCATTACATAAGGTTGCTCAGTAAATTAAGACGTGTTGTAAGTAAGTATTCGTGACTGTCACCAATTAAGTGTAAAAAGTGGCATTATTAAAATAAACGAAACGTGTTATATGCCGTGGATGAAAACTGCATAAAATGAATTATGCAATTTTTTATCATTCTCCAGAGAGCGTACAGCAGCAATGTCATAACTTGAATATATAATGTTATGATTTATGCGCAAAATAACAAATAACACTGATGTCACTTATTATGCTTATATCCTCCCCACTATAAGCTTTTATTGGAGCCGTACTTGTTTAAATATTCTAAATATAGCTTGGATTCAGTGTCGATTTCCCAGTATGAGCATACCAAGTCAACTGTCTGTTTCTAAGCGACTTTATCTACCAGGAAGTGTACTTGTAATCAGATTTCATATTTCACTTTAAATATTTTTTATATTTAACATTATTGTATAGCAGGCGAAAGCTGAAGTAAAACCAAAAAGTATATAAATAATGTGCAAACTGTAGAATATCAAGCAAGAATAAACATTCGTAATAATTTGTCTAAAGCTAAACACATGGAACGTATCCTAAATGTTAAAATGGGTGGAATTTTGCATGTTTATTTACTTGTCATTTGAACCACCTCATACGCTGAATCACAACGTAAGTAAATAGAGTTCTTATCAACGTCAGAAAACGACATTATATCTTAAGCAGTTTTGATTTTTCTCATATATCTGAATTTAATGCCACATAGTCAATCAGCATATCGACCAGAATTTTAAAATTAAAACAATTCTTCTACATCGTGACCAAGCATCCTTTAAATGCCACCATACCATCAAGCACCAATCATTTTATAACTGAATAACTGAACAGACTGAATCAAGTTAATAAGTGCTTTTTAAATAAGAAAATATGTCAGTCTCGTTCTTAGCAAATATGAGACCCGGCTAGTGGAGTTTCGCTAATACAGATCCTGGCAGGACAATTTTCTCCAAAAGATAAACCTGACATTGGTTTAAATTTTATTATTTGCTAGTCCACAACCGGCCTGAAAACCGTTTTGGCACCTTGAAATTGACAGAGATAATGCTTCCTATTTTAATAGACATTTTTCCTTGAGCCACTTATACTGTATCCACATTCCAAATTGACTTAACAATGAATTAAAACTATTGAAAAAATTTATTATTTTCAACACCAACATTTTGATGTAATTCCAAGAAAAATTGCAAGCGTTAGAAGATTTACGTACTCGTAAGGCAGATTTTAGCTGTTTCATGTATAATTCATTTTTATTAATCGATCTGAATTTTCAGTGTGGGACTGTCTCATGATTCAGTGGTATATATACCTTATGCTTATGTGCGTACCAACTTAAGAAATTTCACTCAGCCTCCTTCTCTTTTTAGAGGAAACTTTGCTTCAGTGGTTTCCTGCTTGTACTTTTATAACTTAAAATGGGGATGTTTGTAGTTTTTATAACCCACGAGTTTGACTGTTCTTCTTCGATCTTGATAGAAAGTTGTTAAAAGCGGAGTGGAGTCTTAAACAATGTTTTTGCAAGGGGTATCCTGTATCAGTAAAGTCAAAACTTAAAAAACTTAAAAAGATTTTATTGAACCATACAGTTTCTGTATGGTAATGGGAATTTAGCAGTTTTATATCTAAGAAAGAATATCGGTCATTTTGCCATCAAAATTTATCCATATCAACATTTTCTGTAGTTTTTTTCTCAAATAATAAATGCTATTTCAATCATTACCCCTGTGGCTGAATGCATATCTTGGCAGGTTTAAATGAATGCATTGTGGCAATCGTAAGGTCGTAGGTTCGGAGCAGACAAGGCCCGCCTGGCCTAGGGCCAAAATAGCCAACTGTCTCTAGAGTGGAAAAATAACACAGGCTCCTTTTGTGTGGGGAACAGTCAACGCTATGACGCTGTGACGACAAAATATAACCGCCATAAAGAAAACGTCTTCCAATGTTAGAAACCAACCTAATGTCAAAACCTAGTAATTTTATAAAGGCGTCGCGATCCACATATGATTTCTATGCATTCGACAGCGATTCAGGCATCGTCGTAACATCGGTTCGATATCCGAGTGTCTGCTACGTAGGGTCTGACTAGGATTAAACGTTCGACCCCGGGAAGCAATTTTTTCTAACGTTTTGAATCACAAGCGATGTTAAATCTAATATCCATATGTGATTTTTAACTTGCAAATTCAAACCAGAATTTTAAAAAGTAAATTAATGTACCCTTTTCTCAGAAAGCGTTTAATTGCGCGACTGGAAGCTCCGACAGTGGGTCATCTAGTTACTCTTTCCGACAAGTTGCCTTATGAATGATGCATTCAAATTGGTCAAGCTGCCTTAAACTATTCGGTGTTGATTACTCGATATTTGTAAAAACTTTTTGTAAAAACTCACGTCTTTATGTATTGTTTAATTATCTAATTATGAATCAAAAAGCAGAACAAATCAATGGATATTACCCATAACAATCAATAAGCATAACAAAATCGATTTGCAAAACCGTCACGATAACCATTCAAAATGTATCCGCACACTGGCCACAATATAATATTTAACACAAAATAAAGGACAGCAATTCGAAGCGGAAATCAGAAATCGTAACCACTTCTTACATCAATTGAGCAAAAATTTATAATGTCATTTTTTAGCTCAAAAGTCAATAATTCTTCAATGTCGTCGGATCACGGGATGTTGCAGTACTGAATTTAATACGCTGTCATCAAGAGCCCAGCCTTAAAGGACCAGAAGTGATAGTGTGTCTTTGAAATTGGTTAAATGAACAAGATGCACCTACGTAATATGACAGGTCATCTATTATTACCAAAATACGAGGATATCAAAGTAACGGTAACAGCTGGCAATGCGCAGATGGACCAACTGGCAAACAAACAACAAACACAGCCCAGCAGCCCACACTTCTCAGCCTAAAGCCCTGGTATTGACTGAAACAGCACATATGAAAAATAAAAATGGGTTGGGAAGGGGAGCAGCAATTCGGTTAGATTTATATTATTGGTAGATAAAATATACCCGAGTCCAAAAATAGTTTTCAAATCAAAAGTAACAACAACAATTTAAATCAAATTTGCAGATTTGTTAATTTGGGGATTAAAAAAAATTAAATTAGTGGGTTGTTCAGTTCGAATCAAGACGAAATTGGGTTGAAAGTATTTGACGAATGTAACTGCATAGTTTCATATAAAATATAAGTTGTGCTTCGATTTAATATCAGAATATGGTGGTTAAAAATCATTTTATAGTAGACCCTCTCCCTAATTTTCATAGAAAACATGCGTGCATTTGCTAAAAAGCATGTAAAAGATTTAGATTTAAAATTTAGATTTCAAGTTCCAAAACCCTCGGGAAATAACAGAGGATACCAAATGAGTCCTGCAATTTTGCACTATTTTCTTCAGCAAAAACTTGTCTAATGAAGTTTGGCACTATTCAAAAATGGTCGGGAAGATGTTTTAACAGTTTAATATAGAAGTTATTTCTTTAAGTCAGGTTTATTTTCTATCTTGTTGTTTGTTGATACCAATTGACTGGAGAAATATCGTTGAAATCTTACTTTTAGGCTGCAGTGTATTAGGTGATCCACGTGGAACGCCACAGGCAATGAACTATAACGGTGGATACTGGTTAAGCATCTTTACAACTATGGTAGTTACAAACTCAGGATACGTCACGAAATTTGATTACTGTGCACATTCTAACGGCCAAACCTATGTCTCATTCTGGGAATACAATAATCGTAGCGCCATTCCGCATTCATTTCTGATGAGAAAGAAAATACGATTTGCTGCAGAAAAAGGATGCCACGTAAGCAAACTATGTTTTCTATACTTTTTCAAAACTATTTTTCCACTAAAGAAGATTATTGGTAAAAATTAACATTTTTCTTTCGGTGCATTAATGCTCTGCTATTTTTTCCAATTCTTTTTTAACTAGTTGCAGAGATTTGCGCAAAAGTATCATTTCAAGCGTATTTATAGAAAATTGAATTTTTTTGTATTTTAACTACTTAAACTTGTTATTACGGCATTAAACCGAATACATCATTGTATATTTCATATACTTTTCTCACTAAGAAACATATGAACACATTTCATTCTAACATTTAACATGTTTTAACATTTAATTCTTACTTACTTCCTGAGCGCAAGAAACCTGATGACGATAAAGAAGTGTCTTGTCTAAATTTGTCACGCACTCCATCTTATTATCAGTGCTGTGTCGAGTAAATATGATTTTCGCTGACATTTAATTTATGTCAACACAATAGTTTACAGTAATGGTGTTAACATTTCAGACGTACATTGTGCCGCACAATGCTCCAGTGTATGTTGAATCCGGTTACATGATAGGAGTACACTACTCTGAAGCAGCAGGCACACTCATGTACGAAACGAAATAGTACCTCATTAGCTCATTCCGCCGGCTTTACTTCAGCGACTTTATTGCACGATGTGAGGCTCGGTCCATTACTTGACTCCACTGGCTGGTACGATGGTACAGAAAAAAATCCGGAACACCAAGACAAGAAAGCCGTTGCTCTTCGAATATTCATTGACTGCGGTAAGTAGCGCAATATGAAACTGCTTTAAGAAAAGTTACAAAATGTTGTTGCTTTGATGTTATTTTTAATTCGATTACCATGCCTAGTAACAGTGTATTTCAATAAAAAAAAGTTTTTATTTTTATTTAGCGAAGTGCAGTTAAAATATTTTTGCAAATGCATTGCAAAGTCAAAACCTTCTTTGCACACATAGTGCTCTAACTGCAAGCATTGATTCTTATTTTCCTTTTGTGTTAATGTTAATTATTGACATCTTGCATTTTCTCTACATTTTCCTTCTGTCTTTCCTTTTCTCTTTCCCTCTCTCTCTCTCTCTCTCTCTCTCTCTCTCTCTCTCTCTCTCTCTCTCTCTCTCTCTCTCTCTCTCTCTCTCTCTCTCTCTCTCTCTCTTTCTTTCTTTCTTTCTCACTCACTCTCTCTCTCCTTCTCTATCTATCTGCCTATCCCGTTCACTGTTTTCATCTGTCTAGCTCTCATTTTCCCGCTATCTCTCTATCGTTGTCCCTTGCGTTCTGTTTGTATATTTTTATATGTCTGTCTGTCTATATGTATATAACAAACCCCCTATGGACGTTTATGTCCGTCTGCCATAATATATACGAATGTGTTTATTAAATGCTTTTTACTAAGAAATTTATTGCTCAACTACAGAGGATTCAAAAGTTACACGTGTGGTTAGATTGGTTTAAAAAGGGTGTAGATATGGGTGTCCAGAAACGGAACACAGTGGTTTTGCAGAAAGCATCTTCTAGCGCATTCGTCTGCTATGTATACAGTATTCGACAAACACCCAAGAAGAAGTATTATTTTGAAGAGCTTGCCCATAGGCGAATGTGTAAAGTATAAACAATCAACTAAGAAATGGTTGGTTTGATACAAATACTGATAAAATCTGAAATTATAGTTAGCAGTTCTATATTCCTTCAGAGGATAGAATTCACTGACTAATTATGTTTTATTTTTTGGCATAGTGCATATATGGCTGCAAGTTTGTATATGCATAATATTGATCTTTACGCTTATAGTTTACGCAGTCAGCTCATACATGTATCCCTACGACATGACTGAAGGATCAAAAACTGGGAGATAAGTCGACTCGAAAAGTTATTTTATGTAATAGATTTCAATTCATCAAATAAACGCTGTCGAAGCATGTTTTAATAGCCTTATCACACTAAATTAATGGTCTGTTTTGGCTTTTACTATTATTTTGTCGAAAAGATTGTCATTCTGGAAAATGCGTTGGAGGATGTGTAGCACATTGCAGAGATTCCGCATGTTATCACGACTCGGGATTCTGTACAGAAGGATGTGAAGCTGGATACTCAGGAGACCGCTGCGAAACAGGTACAGTGAGAGAGCTGGAAACGCTTTCCTTTTTCCTATATTTACTGATGGTGGCGAAAACGACGTCTCATAGCTTCAAGTTGAATTTTGGCTGTTATTGACTGTTACGCATGACTGTTCTTTTTGTGGTAGCTCTGTGTTTACAAAGCAACACAATTTCATTTTAACAAATATATATTAAGTTCCACTTGTAAACCTATACAGTTAGATTTATTAAATATGAGATATTTATCAGACATTTGCAGTTATAGAAATAACACATGAATATTCTGCGTATGTAGTGCTGGAACATTTAATAATTTCTTATAAATCCCACATTCGTGCCTTTACAAAAAAGAAACAAAGATGCTTATGACTTGTAAACTGCAAATTTGACGTATTATGACACATTATGGTTGTTTCTTTGTTACTTTGTTTACAAAGTAAAATATTTATTAGTTATTTGCATTTATAGAAATATTGTCTTAATCTTCGCATTTGTACCACTTGAACATTCAATAAATCCGATAAATCCCAGGCGTGTGCCTTAACCAAAAAAAGGAACAAGAATACTTATGCTTTGTAACCTGCAATTTGACTCAATATGGCACAACGAAATTAACAAAGACTGGCAGCAGAGTTTCATTGTTAGCAATATTCGTAAAGGCAAGGTTACCGTCAGATCTATTCAATAGCGTTGTTATTAACGGCCAACAACACTATTATGAAATAGTTTTCTAAGATCGGATTTTTTTTGTTAATACAGTGTGTCCATTTTCCATGTACCGAGAAAATTGTGCTCATAATTTTTCTGAATTTTGCTTTTACTCACGTCGATGTGACACTGTCACTGGGACGTGCCAGAATGGTTGTCAGGCTGGATACAAAGGAGACAAGTGTGCTCACACTAACCCTAACCCTACTATGCTTTATAGTTTATTTATAGCAAACATTACACAATAAACATCGGATCATTTTGGTGATCTCATATTACACCAGAACTCTGACAATAAGACTAACTTTTCGCTGGTCAAAAATAGTCTCGGAGTGGTTTCATTTCGAGTACAACTTGAGCGAATTGGAAGGGGAGTGGCGAGCTGTGGTAATCTTTCAAGGGTGGTGCCAACCTTTCTCCCACATCCCGCATTACCGTACACACAATAGTTAAGCGATTAGCAAGCATAGAACATAGGAGATACAATATCACAAAGAGAGTACATAACCATCGGTGTAACAATAATAATTGAATTAAATGCTTTTCTATGTATTATACACATTATAGAATAAATCCTAAGAAAAAAGAAAGTTATGCTTTGTAGTCAGTAGCAAAGGAACATTTAGGATGCCATGTAACACTGGAGACCACATAGCTAAATGTGCTGGGATGTCTTTGTTTTAGTTTTAATTAGTAAATGCAAAGAACTCAGAATATTGCAAAATCAAACAATATCCAACTGAGTAACCTCTCATACGTCCGAATCAATGAAACTCTTGAACGAAATCTAAGATACTGTGCGATCAATGATAACTTATTGGAAAGAATTTTACAATTTATCGAACATTTCTATTCTTGTTCACTTAGTGTGTTCAGATTCTTGGTATGGACAAAACTATACTCTTTGGTGTTCGAAATTTTGCTATTATTCACAATCGTGTAATGCTGTTACCGCAGCATGTCTTTATTGTGTAATCAAGCTAAGGCCAAGAAGTAAAATATTCTCATTTCTTATTCCAATTTTAAAATTTTTTGACAATGTCATCTGTTTTTTTTTTATATTTGTCGAAAATTCAGATCCGGCCTGGTCAGTCATTTTTAACTTTGTAACTTTTTAATGATCCGACATTAACCAATGTTCTCACAAAATACTGTTGAATGGCTTTATAGCAGCAGGTTAATAACAACAGCTATATTGTGGATTTATAAGTTGCTATTTTGCAACGTTTGAAGTGTTTCTTGCATCAAAATAAGAGCTCCGAATTCATTACAGCAACATTTAAAAAGAAATGTCTCCCTTGAAAGGCTTTTAGTACTTTTTCTGTCTTCTGTGTAAACCTTTTTACTTCTAAATGTTGTACGCCAGGCCGACCAGTAGATTTTTTATTCATAACATTTCGGACTCGTCGGATCACTTCTTTATTGTATGCTATTTTAGATGCATTACAAAACAGAAAGTATAAATCAGTATTCCGATTGCTGGTTATAAAAAGACGTATATCAATTGTGTTCCGACTGTTATATAAAATATATTAAGAGCTGCAGCACCGCATTTGCGTTGAAATGTACCCACAATGCACAAAATAAAGTAACGTCACTTGGTTGCCCAACTCCATAAATATCAATGTTTGCATTTAAAGCATTAATGAAGTATTACAGTAATTCTGCTTTTCAAAAGGAAATAAACATCAATATGGATTTAATTTTATGCAATATCGGGAATATAAATTTGCAAACTTTATGTCTTTGATGTAATCCAGATTTTCGTGGTCACGGGATACTATGATGTCAATTGACGAATATTGACAAAATCCCTGAACCTCTGTAAGCGATTAATGTATTGCAGATCACACTGCTGGATATCAATTCATTATGTGTGATATTGGAACACTTGAATAACGTCAACCCTGAAATAATAGATAATATTACGCCATTTTTAAAACATTCAGTTACCAAGACAAGACATTGCATTCCATTTGGTATTGCACATATGTTTGATTCGCAAGGTGCAGTATTGTTCCTCAATTTTTATTCTTTTTCTACAAACAATGTTAAGGTCACGACATTAATAGTTTATTAACTTTTAGAGATATAAATGAATGGAATATGCCAGCAAAAACGTAAAATCATTCTCTGAGCAGAATAAAAAATTCCTTACTTGGATAAATGCAATATAAACGCCATACGTGTCATATTATTTCTAAACACGGAAAATGCTTAAAAAAACAATGCTTCCGCACAGCAAATACTTCATGCAGTAACAATGAAACAATAGTCTTTGAGAAAGTATAATTTTTGTGCGATTGTCTTTCAGAGTGCACTGACGGACGACATGGGCCAAACTGTACTGAAGTTTGTGGTATGTGTAAGAATGGTGCAGCTTGCAATAAAACTAGTGGTGCTTGTCCGCAAGGCAAGTGTAGAGCCGGGTATAAACCACCAACGTGTAAAGGTAAGAAGCTCTTATTTATTAGCTTTGTGTCCCCAAATGCAAACAAAAGAGTGAAATGATGCTTCTTTCTTTGCAGGACTGAGTACAAATATAAACATTGTCTACTTGAAAGCACTCTGTTTCAAATGCTCAAAAGCATCAGGAAAACACTATTTTCGAATATGAAGATGGCTGATATGGCGAATTGTGTTAAAAAAACCCCAAAATTGTCTTCCAAACTCTTTCTACAAGACAACTGGCAGTTGTGGGGGTGGCAGTTGACAAAAACAATTGGACGAATGTAAACGGTGAATGCATTGCACAGCGCACTTCTGGCTGTCAAATATCATTCCATACACGTGAAACTGGACCACTTAAACAACATAAACCTACTCTGCAGAATATAGCAATATGCCATCTTTTCCATATCATATTTTTATATTTTCTGAAGAGTGTGAAGATGGTTGGTATGGTGAAAACTGTATATATCAATGCGGAGAATGTAGTTATGGTGTTTGTGACAAGTCTAATGGTGGTTGCCGGAGTCCCTGTAAGGCTGGATATCAGTTGCCTACATGCAAAGGTATGTAACTACAAGGTCACACTTCACTGGACAAACAGTAGGTTTGCCTTTCATGAATTTTAGTGAAAGGCAGAGACGTAGATATGGAAACACAAGTATCTGATACTGTCTCTTCTTGTAGTAGTTATATAGCAAACGACAGCTGTGCCTCAAAGCCGCTAGACAAGGGAGACTTTTTCATTCATGTTCGCAAAGTGACCATTTCCATGACTTGGAAGTAACGCGAAGTCAAGGAATTTAAAACAAATGTTAAGCAACAAAACAATGTAATTTAGAATGCCCAGTTGCAAACATATTACAAGGGCATGCATAACATGAAGTTAGTTAGTGAAGGAAGTGATGCAGTTATCAACAAGTAAGTATTTGATACTACTTAGTTTCTGTGGCAGTTAATTCGAAAATCCCGGTGTGCAACGAGATTGTGGACAGAAGAGGCATTTTATGATAATTAATTCGCAGTCATATTTAGGTCCCAGTTTCTCTATTCCATACCAGTTTTTCCACGGATAATTCGTTCATAGGTTAATCCGTACCAAATTCCCCGGTCCCACGTGGTACGAATTAACGAGGGGTTACTGTATAAATATTGTCTACTTGAAAGCACTCTGTTTCAAATGCACAAAAGCATCAGGAATACAATATTTCAGAGTATGAAGATAGCTGTTATTGAGAATCCTGTTAAAAATAATATCCCAAAATTGCCTTCCAAACTCTTTGTGCAAGACAACTGGTAGTTGTGGGGGTGGCAGTTGACTAAAACAACTGGACGCATGTAATCGGTGAATGTATTGCACAGCGCACTTCTAGCTGTCAAGTATCATTTCATTCGCGTGAAACTGGACTACTTGAACAGCATAAACCTACTCTGCAGAATGCAGCAATATGAAAACTTTTTCATATCATATTTACATATTTTCTGAAGAATGTGAAGATGGCTGGTATGGTGATAACTGTATAAATCAATGCGGAGAATGTAGTTATGGTGTTTGTGAAAAGTCTAATGGTGAATGCCAGAGTCCCTGTAAGGTCGGATATCAGTTACCTACATGCAAAGGTATGTTACTTACAAGACGGTCATTCTTCACTGGATAAATAGTAGGTTGGCCTTTGATGAAATTTAGTGAACATAGTAACGTAGACATAGAAAGACAAGTATCTGATACTGTATCTTTTTGTGGTAGCAAAAAAGCAAACGCCAGCTGTGCTACAAGGCTGTTAAACAAGGAAGAATTTTCTATTTCATGTTCGCAAAGTAATCATTTCCATGACTTAGAACAATGCGAAGTCAAAGATTTTATAACAAATGTTAAGCAACCAAACAATGTAATTCAGAATGCCAAGTTGTCAATATATTACAAGATTTTAAAACAACTGTTGAGCAACAAAACCGTACATTACAAGGTCATGCATAAAATGAAGCACCTTCTCTATTTCTGATATGCACAATTCAACAAGAACTGTGCAGCTTAACAAGGTATGGAGAGAGTTGCTCTAAAACGTGTAACTGTGCGGACAACGAACGATGTCATATCGTTACTGGTGTGTGTGCTAATGGCTGTGCAAAGGGCTGGCAAGGGCAGGCGTGCTCCGTACCACTGAAGGAAGAACAGGAAGGTTAATTTTACTTAATACTTCCGTTAGAACACACATCGATCAGGATGTGGCATCCCTAGTGACACAGATAGGAACAGTTCTCACCGTATTCAGTAGTTAATTACACGCATATTCGTGAAAAGATCTGAAATATCCTAAACGGTGTGAGCTCAAACATATGTGCAAAGGGCTGGCAAGGCAAAGCTTGTTCACCACTGACTGGAGAACAAAATGGTTTGATTTTTTTGTGTTTTATTTATATGCTATCTTGTGCTACACAGACACTTGTACTGTAAAATGAATTTGTGAAAATTAAGAAAACTGTTTTTGCTGCTGTAAATTTCCCCATTTTAAGAATGTGCTTAAAAGTGCGTATTGTAATTGTAATCAACATGAAACTCATAAATATTCCTGTACACAATGATAAATAATGTGATTTTCTTAGTCACGTGAGATTCTCACCGACATTTTCAGCCTGCCTGTCAGAGCATTAGTCCAAGGGCAAAGGAGTGGTTTTGACACTGGGGTTATAGGAGTTTATTTGTAATTATCAAGAAACAAATGATAAATAAAACTCTGAAAATAATTGTGGCCGAGCTTTTCTATACTATTAACAACTTACAAATTCAATTCTCATTCTACATTTTCTCCGTGTTTCAATTACTTCAGTTTTATTTTATTTTTACTTAATACTTAATTATATATTAGATACTGAGTTACCTTTATAAACTATTCGTTAGTGCTATGACAGGATATAATATTTTTGTTTATTCGCTTTGTTGTTTTGTTTACTTTTTAAACACAAATAATGGAACCATTTGATTCCCCATTAAATGATGTGCAACAAGTGTTTCTTTGCCAGATTTTTGCCCGCCCCGTTGACACAAACGTCGATTAAGATAAGGTATCCCTAGTGATACAGCTTAAGAATGTGCTTAAAACTACATATTAATATTGTAATTAACATGAAACTCATCAATATCCCTGTAAACAATGATAGATTATGTGATTTTCCCAGTCACGTGAGATTCTAACCGACATTTTGCAGCCTGTCTATCAGCGCATTAGTTCAGGAGCTAAGGAGTGGTTTTGACACTGGGGGTTATAGGAGTTTGTGTGTAATTATCAAGAAACAAATGATAAATAAAGCTCTGTAAATAATTCCGAAAATAATTCTGGCCGAGTTTTCCTACACTATTAACAACTCATAAATTCACTACTCATTCTACATTTTCTCTCTGCTTCAATTAATTCTGTTTTATTTTATTTCGTAAAATATTTTCTCAGTGTTTATCCTTTCGCTTGAGTTAAGACCCCTTTTATCTTACTTTTTACAGCAATTCTTATATCACAACAGTTTGTTTACCTTAAATATTAATTTTTCTTTAATACCTGCTATAACCTGCCCACTCGTAATATTTTGGATTTATAGTTACAAATTTTATTATTGTTTTATAATAATTTAAAGCATAGTAAAATTTTAAGGGAGCGACGGCTATGTCAGTTGGTTAGAGCGTTCGTCTAATAATGCAAGATCCGTGGTTCGATTCAATCCATGAGTGGTAAACAGGGCATTGACCTTCGCCCCAATTTCGTCGTTTAGAAGAAAGAATCGATCAGATTCCCTATCATGGAATTGAAAATTATCGCTCTGTGAGTCTTTCGCCCACCTCTTCAAAAACTAAATGTTCTTCCGTACTCAAAAGTAGCAAAAATTGAAAAAATATACGTTTTAATTTTTAATGTTTAACAACTCAGTTTATGATTAAGCACATGAAGCTTAAGCTATGCTTTCCTCTTGTGTTTTCTTGTTATTCAGGTCTTTTTCTTTTATTCTTATGACAAAACAGATTGCTGTTTTGACCTTAAATATTACTTTTTTCTTTAATACTTTCTATGACCTGCCCACTCGATATATGTCGGATTTTATAGTTACGAATTGTATCATTGAAAATTTTAAGAGAGTGATGTCTATCTCAGTTGGTTAGAGCGTTAGTCCAAAAATCCTGAGGTCCCTGGTTTGATTCCATCCAGGGGTGGCAAGCAGGAGGTTGACCTTCGGTCCCATTTCCACGTTTAGAAGAATGAAATCGATTAGATACAGTGTCATGCAATTCAAACTTGTCGCTCTTTGAGTCTTTGGACCATCTCTTTAAAAAGCTAAAGTTTATAATTAAGCACATGAAGCATAAGGTATGCTTTCCTATTGCATTTCAGGTTTAAATTCAAATTCGAAAAAGGTATATTATATTATTGGAGCTGTACTTTGCCTGATAATTTTCATTCTTCTTGTTGTTGTTTTCATTATCATCAGGTTTGCATATATATATTTTATCTAAATAATCTTAATAAAGTATGTAGACATATGATTTGTTTGTATACTTTCTATACTTAATTAGTATTTTGGAAGTCTAAAGCTTACTGTTGTTTAAGACATGTACATTTTTTATTTCAGTTCTTTTTAAAGCAATTTATTCAATGTATTCAAGCGCTTTTCTAATTGAAACTAAAACACATACTTAATTTTGTTGGAGTTATTATAAATAAAGTCATCTTTTACAGAAGACTTCACGGTGTAAACGAGCAGAAAAGTCAAGAAGAGGTGCCAATGCCATTGCCTGCTGTTCACAATGAGTCACGCATGCCTGGAAATCCGGATATCCGTGATAGAAATACAGTGGTTGTCGATGTATATGAAGAAATCAGGGAGGCTGACACCTACATGGGACTGGATGAGAAAACGCTACCTGGACCAGCATATGCCAACACTGAGCCTACATATTCTTCTCTCAACAAAGAATAAGATTAAGGTTCAGAAGCCCCATATTGCTATCTACCAGAAAGTATTAATTCATTCACACTTTGACTGCATATTATGACACCAAAGAATAGGATAATGATGGTGCTATATATTTACAAGCTAATAGGATTGATTCAGTCTTACTTTGAAACATCTGTTTATCCATGCTAATTTACAAAACCCTTTCCAAATTCTTTTGAAGCCAATTACTAAAGGTGCCCAAACAACCATGTGTAAAAATCCGTGCTACATCTGTCTTAATAACATTAGCGTACATGATCAAAATGCTTTGGAAAAATGTAAATCAGGGGCTATGATCTGATACCTGTAGCACTTAGAATAGTTTTCTCATATATTCCACATATACATTATTGCTTTACTCGATTAAAAGCTAAAACATGGGTGATACAAGTAAATATCACACTAATTGAGTGTATCTACATATTTTCAAGGAGCCATTTTTCGAAAGCACTTTTGATACTTTGTGTTGCAGTTGTACAGCTTGTTGCTGTCCAATTATTTCTTAATTTTTGACTGCACACTTTGAACTTGATCACTTTCCTGATGCAACATATTCTATATAAATCAGCCTTACTTATTTTGATGTGGCTACCTATGCATTTTAAATAGCTTTGTCGGATACAATTTAATGTACAGTGATTATATTTAAGGAAGCAAACGTACGAACTGTATCAGCGTAACACATTTTATATTCCATATTATATTATTTGCAACTGTTCTATGTATAACGTTTGGCAAGTGTAGTTGATCCTGTTTTCCGTTTGTCAGTCATAAAGAAGTCTACAATTCAATCTGGCTTTTACGTCTCGTGTTCACCTATTTTTCACTTTTTTGTGCAAATGTTAAGCCCAAGAGAATTTTGTGATACGTTGTACAATGTGATAAATTAACAGACAAAGAAATAATTTTTGCTTTTTTCGCTCGTACTTTATTGTCGTCTTTTTAAAGGAAGTTTTATTTTCAGTTGTGTTAGATAAAAGTAAAAATAAAAAAAAATCGCACGCTTGTTGTCAATCATCGCTTAACAACTGAGATTGCAATGAGTACTCCCGTCAACATTGCGAGTACTCATTGCGACCTCATGAGCGGCCTCGGCTATTAAGGTAATTATTCACATATATAAATAATATACAAAATCCACTCAAGCATCGTGATTCGGCAAAATTAGAGAGATTGCCAATGTTTGACTGAATAAAAGATTGCTGAACCCTTCCTCGTTGACTCTGGGTGAAGCAGAAAAGTCTTAACAGATTGTGATTTACCTATCCTGTGGTAATAGTTTTATACGTCAATTTCATATATCCTTGTCATATACATGATAATGACCTTGATTGGTTAACATTTTTAATTTTATATGAGATAAAAAGAAATGCCTCCGTCATGGAGCAATGTGATGCGCCGTTTTAATTTCTTTTAATATCACACCATAAAACGGGTACTGTTTTAACAATATACTGAAGAAGACAAGTAATCACCTAAAAAAATTAATTTTTTCAAACACCAAATTGTTTATCATGAAAACAATTTTTACCACTAGAACCTGATCCAGTTTTGCACCATATGATGTATTCAAGGTTTTATGCAGAGTTTTTATATGTGACTCATTAATTCATGAGGTTCCCGGTTCTGTTATTACTTCTTTCTTTTAAGAATTCTTATGTATAACCAGCACTTAATTACATATGTTTTCGTGGAGGTTCAGTGGGAACGTGCGATTATAGGCTGGTTCTACACTGCCATTGGTTGTGTGACACTTCAGATGCACAAAACTGCCTTTTATAAAACTGTTGAGGCGTTATAATGCCGCAGGTCACAGCCTAAAAGGACTCGAAGCAGTCGTGCTTGCGTTACTACTCGTCATTAGTATCGGCATGTCTGGATAATGCACCTCTGTGATCTCTTTCGGCAATGCGACAATGACCAATGCGCAGAATTCCGCAAAGATAATTAGCCGCATGAGTGCAGAAATAAGGATTAGGCGCTTCCGTGAAACCTGAATCTGGGCGCATCTACCGAATAGTGAAATGGTGTTGAATGATCGAAGACTTCAAAACCGAGTGCATCAGACGAAAAATCACAATCGAAAGAGACCCTAGAAAATGCGTAATTGGCGGTATGTCATAAAAACATTAACATACGCGTAAACTGTGACAAAGAGTGTGATTTTTCCCAATCACGTCCGATTCTCACCGACATTTTTCAGCCTGCTTATCAGCGCAATAGTCTAAGGGCGAAAGAGTGGTTTTAACATGAAAGTTATGATTATTAAGAACCAAATGATAAATAAAACCCTGTCGGAAAATTATTGTAGAGACATTTTCCTGTGGTACTGACAACGTAAAAATTAAATACTTATTCCACCCTTTTCTCTCTGTTTGGATTACTTTCGTTTGAGTTCAGACCGACCTTACCTCTTTACAGCAATTCTCCAGTCATAACATATTCTTGTATTTACCTTAAATATCAATATGTTTTCTTTATTCCTGCTATGACCTGCCGCCTTGCAATATTTTAGATTTTACACTTACAAATTGTATACTTGTTTGGTAATTATTAAATTAAATTAAAACTTTTAAGCGGTGGCGGCTAGCTCAACTGGTTAGAGCGTTGGCTCAAGTTATGCTTTCCTGTTGTATTTGTTTTTTCCTTCAGGTTCAAATTCAAATTTGAAAAACGTTATACTATATTATTGGGGCTGCACTTCTCCTTCTTCTTGTTTTCGTTGTTATCAGGCTTGCATGCATATATATATATATATATATATATATATATATATATATATATATATATATATATATATATATATATATATATATATATATATATATATATATATATATATATATGCATATAGATAGATAGATAGATAGATAGATAGATAGATAGATAGATAGATAGATAGATAGATAGATAGATAGAAAGATAGATAGATAGATAGATAGATAGATAGATAGATAGATAGATAGATAGATAGATAGATAGCTAGCTAGATCGATAGATCGATAGATAGATAGATAGATAGATAGATAGATACATAGATAGATACATAGATTGATAGATTGATAGATTGATAGATAGATAGATAGATAGATAGATAGATAGATAGATAGATAGATAGATAGATAGATAGATAGATAGATAGATAGATAGATAGATAGATAGATTAATAGATAGATAGATAGATAGATAGATCGATAGATCGATAGATCGATAGATAGATAGATAGATAGATAGATAGATAGATAGATAGATAGATAGATAGATAGATAGATACATAGATACATAGATACATAGATAGATACATAGATAGATACATAGATTGATAGATTGATAGATAGATAGATAGATAGATAGATAGATAGATAGATAGATAGATAGATAGATAGATAGATAGATAGATAGATAGATAGATAGATAGATAGATAGATAGATAGATAGATAGATAGATAGATAGATAGATAGATAGATAGATAGATAGATAGATAGATAGATAGATAGATAGATAGATAGATAGATAGATAGATAGATAGATAGATAGATAGATAGATAGATAGATAGATAGATGTATATGAAGAAATCATATAGGTCGATGCCTACATGGGACTGGATGAGAAAACGTTACCTGAACCAGCATATGCCAACTCTGAGCCTACGTATTCTTCTCTCAACAAAGAACAAGATTAAGGAAAAAGTACTCATATTTGCATCGACAAGAAAGTATTAATTCATTCACACTTTGACTCTACACAATGGGACACGATAATGATTCTACTACATATTTACAAGCTATTAGGACATTCAGTCTCATTTTCACACATCTGTTAATCTATGTTGATTCATAAAAAATGTACTCAGTCTTTTGATAGTAATTATTTATAGTAGTCTAAATACACATGCGCAAAAATCTGTGCTACAAAAAGACTTTACTTTCTTAATAATATTAGCGTGGATGATTGTACTTAGATAAAAAGATAAAATAAATATATGTCATGCAATTGGATACCACACTAAACTGAGTCTATCGGGATATTTGCAAAGGAGACATTTTTCGAAAGCAGTTTGGATACTTTGTGTGGCAGTTGTGCAGCTTGTAGCTGCTCCATTGATTCTTAATTCATGACTGCATACTTGGAACTTGAACACTTTCCTAAAGTGCTTTGTGTAAGATCATTAACAAATTAAATATCATATAAAAACGTATTTTCATATCAATCAGCCTTACGTTCATTAGTATATCTACCTATGCATTTTAAATAGCTTTGTCAGATGCAGGTTAATGTGCAGTAATTATATTAAAGAAGCCAAATGTACAATCTGTATTAGCGAAACACATTTTAGATTATATGTTATATCCTTTGCACTTGAACTATGTATAACGCTTGGAAGGTGCAGTTGGCCGCGCCCGTAAGTTTGTTAGTCATAAAGAAGTCAGTCTATTGTTCAGTGTTACTTTTATACCTTTCATTTTTTAAACTAAGCAATTTTATGGCACATTCTGCAATAACAAATAACTAGATAATTTTTGCTTTGTGAACCATTACTTTATTTCCAGTTTTGTTGCATAGAAGCACAATAAAATTAAAGACCTCAACCGATGTTGCTGTCAACAATCACTATATATAGAAGGGACGAGTATTGTTTTATTTTCCGAAGTATTTAATTTGGATACTGTCAACATCGCCGGTACAATAGCTGATTCAAATGTTTGTTCTCATTGCGGCCATCATTATTTAAAGTATTCTTTTTGTAAATAATTACACATAAAACTAAAGCTATAGGACCGATGTGTGAAACAAAATATACAACATCCACCAATTGCATATACCTTTACCATATAGTTTTTAGCGATCTTGATTGGTAAGCGTCTTTAATTGCATATGACATAAAAATGATGCCTCCATTATTGAGCAGTGTAAAGCGCCTTTTCTATTTAATATCGCACTGCAAAACGGTACTGATTTAATAACATGTTGAAGGTCAAAAGAAAGTTTACACCTAAACATTGAATGTTCTGAAACTATATGCTGTGTTCAAGGTTGTGACACAATCATTGATATAGGTCCCTATTCTTTTAATTTTTCTTTCTTTTTTGCATCCTTATGCATGGTCAGCTTTAAATTACACAAATGTTAAGTTAAGATGCTGCTACTCACACAAAACTGTCACAACCAAACCGTAGCCTCGTTACAGGCTGATACCACACTACCACTGGTGGTTAGCAGCAAAACTTTTCAAGCTGCGGAGGCTTCAGTATCAAAAAGAATTTACAACTTCAAATTTAAAAAGCAAGTTGCAATTTGTAAATCGAACCAGCACCTGGATGGAATATAGAAATTAGCAATTGCAATTGTATGTTCAACTGAATATGTCACAAAATGTCAGTTTACACAACCAGTCATGCAATTTTATGACTTTGACAGTAGAATATAATGTCCGTAAAAGTTTACCTTCTACCCTTCTCACACAGAATGTAGAATGCCAATCGTCATGGCTGTATGGCATTCATGCTTCGTTCGACTTATAAGTGGGGAACTTCGTTTTGTATTTACAGCAAACAAATAACCTTTTAGTGAATTCGCATATTCTTTAAACTACGTTGCATGGAATATGCGAATTCCAAAGTGGTCGCAACTAATTCCCTACATATGTCAGGCAATATGTGCATTCCTTGATCATACGAATCCCCTGCAAGAAATTTATTGCACAGGTTGCAGTATGTCAATAAATGGTTGAATCATTAACGCTGCATATTTTAGTACCTTGGCAAATACAGTGTGTTTTAAAGTAAGAGCAACATACACTGGTTGTTTCATATGTAAGGAAAGTTATTCTGTAGTGGTACATTTTCAAAACTGGCTAATTTATCAATTATTTTTTGCGATATAAGAGTAAACATTGATCCAAAATTACCCATCAGCTTCTTTTATTTTATTTGAGAAAAACAACTAAATCAGTTAATTATCAAAATATCAGCTTACCTGTTGATGGATCCTTTAATGATGTATGTTTGAAATATCTCTATAAAAACTATTTTTTGGAAATTCCCTCTGAGGTTATATTTCGCATGATATATTTTTATACACGTTTATACAAAGTCATACTATACAACTGTTTTAATTTTCGTGGAAGAAAACGGTAAAATCTGGTTACTCAATAGTATAAGGCATCTTGCTAGAAGTAAGTATTCGTGACTGACAGCAATTAAGTGTAAATATTAAAAAGTGTCATTTTTAAAATTAAACAAATGCATTTTATGTCGCAGAAGAAAACTACAAAATGAATTATGCTATTTGTGTATGCCTATTCTCCACAGAAGGTACAGCAGTGATGTTATGAACTCGGATTATGAAGCTTTTGAATGTTATGACTTAAGGCACAAAGTAAGGAATAACGGCATTGTACAGTGATGCCATTTAGTATGCTAATTTCCTCCCCACTACAAGCTTTTACTAGTGCCGTGCTTGTTTAAATATGATGATATTCTAAATATAGCTTATACTTAGTGTCGATTTCCCAGTATGGACATGCAAAGACAGTTTTCCGTTTGTAAGCGAACTTTACTTACCAGGAAGTGTAACTGAATTAAGATTTCACATTTCACTTTCAATATTTTCATTTTTATAATTATTGTATAGAAGGCAAAAGCTTACAAGTAAACTGTAACTGTAGAATAACAAGCACATTCGTTATAATTAACTAAAGTTAAACAAATGGAACGTATTCTAAATGTCTAAAATGGGTGGAATTGTACATGTTTATTTGCTTATCATTTGGACTACCTCATTCGCTGAATCGCAACGTAAGTAAACTTTCATGCACATTTCGGTGATATTGCCTGCTATCTTTTTTTAAATTTTGAGACACTAAGTCTATTTTCCTGGAGTTCGTTAACATTTTACTGACTTTGTTTAGTTTTTGGCCAAAAGTTTCGCGATTTTTTTACCAGTCCTTAAGAACTGTAACAACCGGAAAGTATGAAGCCCGCTACCTTTCATTAAAATTTAAAGACAGTAGACTATTTTGTGGAATGCGTCAAGATTTTACCGAAAGCTTTTTAGTTTTTCGACAAAAGTTTCCCTAATGTTTGGCCAATCACTAAAATAAGTAATAATCAGATATGTGGTAATGCCTGCTACCTTTACTTAAAACTTCTAGACAGAAAGACTATTTTCCTAGAGTTAGTTAAGATTTAACAAAACGATTACATTTGTTGCCAATACCCCCTTAGCACCCTACTTCTCACCAAAATTGTAGAATGTTTTCATGAAAATCCTACGATATACGTTTTGCAGAATATTAGGTTTTGGGCAATACTTTCGCCAATTGTTGGTCAATTGCCTAAAATGGCTACCTAGGTAGTAATGTGTGCTACTGCTACTGAAAATGTCAAGGCAATGTGCCTATTTTCCGGGAGTCGTTAAGAATTTGCTGATATTTTGGCCACAATTTTCGTCGATTTTTTTGGGCCAATCACAAAAAAGTAACACTTAAAATTTCAATTTAAAATTTCCTAGAGTTTTTTTTAAAGAAAATTTTAAGAAAATAATACTATTTTTCTTTCAGTTTTTTTTTCAGATTTTAATGAAAATTCTTTTGGTTTTGGACAAATTTCCGTCACTTTTTGGCCAATCACTAAAAATAATAGGTAATAATAGGTAGGTGATCACACCTGCTACCTTTACTTAAAATTTCAATAACAGTTATACTATTTTCCTTGAAAACTTTCAGATTTTACTAGAAATGTTTTGGTTTTTGCCAATTTTTGGCCTATCACCAAAAACAGTAATAGCCAGGTAGGTAGTAGCGATTCCTACTGACTTCTAATTTCATGACAGTTAGACTATTCTCCTGGAGATCATTAAGATTTTACGGATGTTCTAGCTATTTTTAACGAAAATTTCTGCCAAATTCTGGCCAACCACCAACGCATGCTACTCACATTTGGTGCACACTTATGCGCCTACAAAATGTTGGAACATTCTCACCAAAACTTTAGAAGGAGATACGTTTTAAAGAAACTTGGTTTTTGGTCAATATTACCACCATTTTTTGGCGAATCGCCAAAAACCTCATAGCCATGTAGGTACTTATGCTGGCTACCACCAACAAAAATCTGAAGACATTCAGGCTAAAAACCTGGGAGGAGATATGATTTTTCAACTTAAAAACGTGCATACGCAAAAACGCGCATACTTTTAATGACTGTTATAGCCCCTGCTTCTGTAAGAAACTGGGGCTAAAAAGTGTCTATGGGGCACATCAACAACAACTGGCTAGCGATTGATCGCTGTCGCGTGTCATGTGCATATGCCAAAAAAAAACATGTGACAGATTTAGATATAAAACAGAGCATTCAAATATCAAAATCCTGGGCAAATAACAAAGATTGTCAAATGTTTTCTTTGCTCTGAAATACATCCTGTCACTTCGCACTATTTTCCTCAGCAGCAAAGTCTTATCTTGTGAATTTTGGCATTATTTGACGATGGAAGGAAGACATTTTCAGAGTTAAATATATAGGAAATTTATTATAATCAGTTTTTTTCTTTTTATCGTTTGTCCATACCAATTTCACTGAAGAGATGCCTTTCACATTTTACTTTTAGACTGCACTGTATTAGGTGATCCACGTGGAAAGCCACAGACAATGAACTATAACGGTGGATACAGGTTAAACATCTTCACAACAATGGAAGTTACAATGGAAGGATGGGTCACGAAATTTGATTACTGTGCACATTCTAACGGCCGAACCTATGTCTCATTCTGGGAATATAAAAGCATTACCACCATTCCGTCTTCATTTCTGATGAGAGGAAAAATACCATTTTATGCACAAAAAGGATGCTACGTAAGGAAACCATCTTTTTCTATAATTTTCAAAACTATTTTCTATCTAGGAAGATAATCTGCAATCATTAATATGTTCCTTTTGGTGTATTAATGACCTGCTGTTTCTCCAATAGTCTATTAACTAGTTGCAGAGTTTTCATTTTACGCAACCTTAGAAAGCAGCTGTTTTTATAAAAAATGGAATTTCCTGATTTGTTTTAAGAGTTGCTGGTGAAATTGCTATCGCAGTGTTAAACCGAATAAATTAATTATAATTTAAAAACATTTTCCATCCAAGGAACACGAAAACAACAAGTCAAAACAAGGGTGTGTGTTTCTAACATTTCATTTTTACTTACTTCTTGAGCGCAGTCTTCAAAACTGGAAGACTATTGCAAAGTGCCGTGGTCTAAAATTGTCAAGCACTCCATTTTATTATCAGCCTTGTGTCAATAAATATGATTTTACTGATATTTAATTTATGTCAACACAATAGTTTTCAACAATGTTCTCAACATTTCAGTTGTACAATGTACCGCAAGATGACAAAGTGTATGTTTACCCCGGTTACATGATAGGAGTACACTACGCTACAGCAGCAGGCACACTAATGTATGAAGTAAATTCATCAGCTCATTCCACCGGCTTTACTTCAGCCACTTTACTGCATGATGTGAGGAGCGGTCCATTGCTTGCCTCCACGGACTGGCACTATGATACAGAAAAAAATCCTGAGACTCAGGGCAAGAAAGCCGTTGCTCTTCGAATATTCATTGACTGCTGTAAGTAACGCAAAATAATGGTTTTTTGAAAATCATAAAATGCTATTGTTTTGATGTGATTTTAATTTGTAATGTAATAACATTGCATTTCATTGGAAAATTTTCTGTGTTATTTGAGTGAGTGTAGCTAAAATATTTTCCAAACGTATTGCAAAGTCAAAACCTTCTTTTAAGACGTATTGTTTTATATGAATGAATCGGTTGTTATTTCTTCTGTTGTCTTACTCAGCAATGTTAAGAATTGGCATCTTGCATTTTGTCTATCTTTTCTTATTGTTTTTCCTTTACTATTGTCTCATACTCTCTCTCTCTCTCTCTCTCTCTCTCTCTCTCTCTCTCTCTCTCTCTCTCTCTCTCTCTCTCTCTCTCTCTCTCTCTCTCTCTCTCTCTCTCTCTCTCTCTCTCTCTCTCTCTATCTATCTATCAATCTATCTATTTAACTACCTATCTCTCCTCGCCTTTTCTCGCTATCTCTCTTTCGTTATCCATTACGGTCTTTCTGTGTATGTCTGTCTGTTTATGTTCAACTGCTATACATGCTTTAATTCATTCATTACTTAATAAGAAATAAGAAATTTATTCCTCAACTACATATGATTGCAAAGTTGCATGTGTGGTTGAATTTGGCTCAGAACAACGTAGGTGTAGGCGTCGGGCAGCTGCAAGAAACCGAAATGATAGGAAAAGTGCCCTCAAAACATTTTTGCCTCGAATATCCCATTTCACAATTTGAACTAAAATCCTACTTTTTCGCAATCTTAATTAAGTTCTTAATAGTTGAGAAAAGATATTCGAAAAGATCGATAGGGATACATATAAGGTAACACACAACCATCAGAACAAACTCTGAAACTACCCTCTCCCAGGTTGAAAGCATCCTTTAGTATCAGTCTCGTTTCTATTAACAAACACAAAAAACGCTACAGAACCACAAGATATCTATATTTTCCTTTGGTTTTCCAACTGCTGAACAAATTTTGCAGGTATTTTTGTAAAGCAACCCGTTCTTTGTTGAACTTGTTTTGCAGACAGCAGCTACAAGAACATTCATCTATGTATGAAACATTCGGAAAACACCCATTTAGAAGTATTATTATAAAGAGTTTACCTAATGGCAAATATGTAAACATATAAACAATCATCAAAGAAAGGGTCGGTTTCAAATTACATAAACGTTTGAACGTATCTGTTAAAAATGCTTATTAGAAATACTAGTACATATAGTCAAATCTGAAAATATAGTTAACAGTTCTTTATTCCGTTAGAGGAGTCATAAAATATACTTCCTCAAAGATTCCCCTCAATGGTTTTATTTCACTATTTTAATGATCTGTTGTAGCTGTTATCTTTTTTATGTCGAAGTAGCTTGCCCTTTAAACAATTGCTTTGGAAGATGTGTAGCAAATTGCCAATTTTCTACATGTTATCAAAACTCGGGATTTTGCGTGTACGGATGCATACCTGGATACTCAGGAAATCGCTGCGAAACAGGTGTGTATCGAAAGAGTTTTTTATGTTAACTGATTATAGGTAAAACTATAGATCACAATTCCAAATTGAAGTGTGTCTGCTACTGACTGTTACTTATGGCTGTTGTTTTCGAGGCAATAATGTTTTTACAAAATAGCTCAATTTTCAGTCCAAATGGAATTCTAGATTTTAACAAGATAGAGTAGCATGTGTATAATTTCCTGTTTCACAGTCCTAGGCTTGTGACAAAATAAAAGTGTTTTCAAAATTGGAGTATTAAAAGGTGTATTGGTGTTGTTTTGTTCATCTAGTATGTCCATCTTCTAATCTTCTAAGTTGTGCTCATCACTGTTCTGAATTTTGCTTTCACCCGCATCAAGGTCATGCCGTGACTAGAACATGCCAAAATGGTTGTCACACTGGTTACAAGTGTGATCAGGGTTAACATACTATGCTTTACAATTATAATTAGAAGAGTCAGACCTTGCCTAATCAGACAAGACACTGCCCAAAATTCCTGTTTCCATTTTTCGCTTTGTCGTTTTTAAAAAGGTTTTTACGCTATTTTGAGATATTTGAACTGTTTCTTTATCAAAATGCAAAAGATCAGTTTCTCTTCTGAAACTCCATTCTCAGTATTTTCCGTCTTACCCGCTTTCTTCTATGTGAAAAATTTCACTGTCTCCTAGTTTTCACAAACTAGAAATCATAAATCAGTATCCCGACAACTTGTTAAAAATAGCAGTGTATCACTTGTACTGACGCTGTTGTTGATAAAAGGGATGTATAACATTTTTCATACTTCTATAAATATTTAAAATGTAATCAGAAATGTTAAGGCTTTGACCCTAACTGCACATATTTTATGAAGCAGGTAGTATCAGATTTACTGCTAAAATATCCACACCCGGCATCACTATTTCCTCATCCTCAAAATTCCGTTTTTTTTTAAAGAAATGAGCATTTATACTTTGATGTGCTCTGTATGCTAGGATATAACAATTCTTTGTGTAAAGAAGCTAGGTATATTAAATTAATGTGCAATATCTATTACAGAATTATATTATAATGAATTTATAAATGAAATTTTCATAGAAATTGTTTTTAACACCATATGTCGTTGAATACTCAATCATTCCAGATAAATCATAGAATAAATCCAAAGAAAAAAAGAAATACTGGTACTTTATAATGTGTTTTAAAGAACTATTAAAATTGACACAACTTGATATTGCATATTGCATCTATTTATCAAGGGCTGAGAAAGGAATATTTGTTCAGTAATGGCTTTGGATGGCCTGTTTAGGTCATATTCATTCTTAAATGTTATGATTATCAGTTAACTAAACTATTACAACATTTATTTTGTCTGACTTTTAAAGATCAACATAACAGAGGTACCATAGAGCTAAATATGGAGTGACGTTTTGCTGTAGTTTTAAAAAGTAAATGCACATGTATTACATGTATTTTGCCACAAACAATGTTAATATCACAACAGTAATAGTTCATTTATTTCTAGAGATATGGTTCAAAACACATCAATGGAATATGGCAGCAACAACGTAAAAACAATAGTTAACTGAGAAAGTGTATTTATTTTTGTGCGATTGTCTTTCAGAGTGCACTGACGGACGATATGGGTCAAGTTGTACTGAAGTTTGTGGCATGTGCGAGAATGGCGCATTTTGCGATAAAGCCAATGGCGTTTGTCCACATAGCAGGTGTAGAGCCGGGTATGAGCCACCAATGTGTAAAGGTAAGAAGCCTCAAAGTACTAGCAATTCCTTCTGCATGCCCAAATGCCAATAAAAGTCCGCCAAGAAGGATGACGGCAGTATTAACTTTCCAGACCTAACTATTTCATCCCTTTGAACATTATATTAGTCTTATTATGATTTTTGAGTGGTACATTACATACTAGAACGTATTAATCAGTATTCAGATTGCTGGTTTGCAATCACTGTTTATCAATTCTATTCACATTTGTTTCCAAACAAAATCACATCGCAACAAAATTAAGCAACGTCATTTTGTCCTCCGCCTCAATAACTAAAAATATCTGCATTTCAAACATTGAACACATGGAAATAAAAAAAATACTTCGGAACTGATTCAACTTTATGTAATATCGAGAATATTTCTTTTGCAAAGTTTACAAATGGAAATAAACATAAATACTTAGGAACGGATTCAACTTTATAAAATTTAGAGAACATTACTTCCGCAAAGTTTTCATCTTTCATGTACTCCAATTTTTTGCGGTCAATGTAAAAGAAATATTAAGATGTTACTTGTCGAGATATGCAGGTTATAATCAATGAAAAGAGTGGGACGTGAGCATCTTTAGATTTTATGCCTTATTTAGCATTTTTGGTATTTATATAGCAACTCGCCGTAAATGAAACTTAAATAAATGTGATCTGAAACAATAGATAATGCAACACTATCGATTCCTTTCATTTTGAATATATTTAGTTATCAAGACAAGGTATTGCACATTAATTGCATGAACAATTTTACATATGCGTGATTCCCAAGGTGCAATTTCGTGCCGCATTTCTTATTGTTGTTACTTCATTTTTTACCACAAACAATGTTAATATCACAACAGTAATAGTTCATTTATTTCTAGAGATATGGTGCAAAACACATCAATGAAATATGCCAGCAACAACGTAAAAACAATAGTTAACTGAGAAAGTGTATTTATTTTTGTGCGATTGTCTTTCAGAGTGCACTGACGGACGATATGGGTCAAGTTGTACTGAAGTTTGTGGCATGTGCGACAATGGCACATTGTGCGATAAAGCCAATGGCGTTTGTCCACATAGCAGGTGTAGAGCCGGGTATGAGCCACCAATGTGTAAAGGTAAGAAGCCTCAAAGTACTAGCAATTCCTTCTGCATGCCCAAATGCCAATAAAAGCCCGCTAAGAAGGATGACGGCAGTATTAACTTTCCAGACCTAACTATTTCATCCCTTTGAACATTATATTAGTCTTATTATGATTTTTGAGTGGTACATTACATACTAGAACGTATTAATCAGTATTCAGATTGCTGGTTTGCAATCACTGTTTATCAATTCTATTCACATTTGTTTCCAAACAAAATCACATCGCAACAAAATTAAGCAACGTCATTTTGTCCTCCGCCTCAATAACTAAAAATATCTGCATTTCAAACATTGAACACATGGAAATAAAAAAAATACTTCGGAACTGATTCAACTTTATGTAATATCGAGAATATTTCTTTTGCAAAGTTTACAAATGGAAATAAACATAAATACTTAGGAACGGATTCAACTTTATAAAATTTAGAGAACATTACTTCCGCAAAGTTTTCATCTTTCATGTACTCCAATTTTTTGCGGTCAATGTAAAAGAAATATTAAGATGTTACTTGTCGAGATATGCAGGTTATAATCAATGAAAAGAGTGGGACGTGAGCATCTTTAGATTTTATGCCTTATTTAGCATTTTTGGTATTTATATAGCAACTCGCCGTAAATGAAACTTAAATAAATGTGATCTGAAACAATAGATAATGCAACACTATCGATTCCTTTCATTTTGAATATATTTAGTTATCAAGACAAGGTATTGCACATTAATTGCATGAACAATTTTACATATGCGTGATTCCCAAGGTGCAATTTCGTGCCGCATTTCTTATTGTTGTTACTTCATTTTTTTCCACAAACAATGTTAATATCACAACAGTAATAGTTCATTTATTTCTAGAGATATGGTGCAAAACACATCAATGAAATATGCCAGCAACAACGTAAAAACAATAGTTAACTGAGAAAGTGTACTTATTTTTGTGCGATTGTCTTTCAGAGTGCACTGACGGACGATATGGGTCAAGTTGTACTGAAGTTTGTGGCATGTGCGAGAATGGCGCATTTTGCGATAAAGCCAATGGCGTTTGTCCACATAGCAGGTGTAGAGCCGGGTATGAGCCACCAATGTGTCAAGGTAAGAAGCCTCAAAGTACTAGCAATTCCTTCTGCATGCCCAAATGCCAATAAAAGCCCGCTAAGAAGGATGACGGCAATATTAACTTTTCAGACCTAATTATTTCATCTCTTTGAACATTATATTTGTCTTACTATGATTCTAGAGAGGTACATTACATATTGGAACGTATTATTCAGTATTATGATTGCTGGTTAGCAATCACCGTTTATCAATTGTATTCACATTTGCTTCCAAACAAAATCACATCGCAACAAAATAAAGTAACGTCATTTTGTCTTCCGTCTCAATGAGTAAAAATATCCGCATTTCAAATATTGAACAAATGGACATAAATATTAAAAATTCTTCAGAACTCATTCAACTTTATGTAATAATGAGAATATTTCTTTTGCAAAGTTTGCAAATGGAAATAAACATAAATACTTAGGAACGAATTCAATTTTATGTAATTTAGAGAACATTACTTCCGCAAAATTTTCATCTTTGATGTACTCCAATATTTTTTGCGGTCAATGTAAAAGAAATATTAAGGTGTTACTTGTCGAGACAGCCAGATTATAATCAAACAAAATAGTGGGACGTGAGCATCTTTAGATTTTATGCCTTATTTAATAATTTTGGTATTTATATAGAAACTCGCTTTAAATTAAACTTGAATAAATATGATCTGAAACAATAAATAATGCAACACTATCGGGTCCATTCATTTTGAATATATTTAGTTACCAAGACAAGGTATTGCACATTAATTAAATGAACTATTTTACATATGCGTGATTCCCAAGGTGCAACTTCGTGCCGCATTTCTTATTGTTGTTACTTTATTATTTTTGCCACAAGCAATGTTAATATCACAACAGTAATAGTTCATTTATTTCTAGAGATATGGTTCAAAACACATCAATGGAATATGGCAGCAACAACGTAAAAACAATAGTTAACTGAGAAAGTGTATTTATTTTTGTGCGATTGTCTTTCAGAGTGCACTGACGGACGATATGGGTCAAGTTGTACTGAAGTTTGTGGCATGTGCGACAATGGCACATTGTGCGATAAAGCCAATGGCGTTTGTCCACATAGCAGGTGTAGAGCCGGGTATGAGCCACCAATGTGTAAAGGTAAGAAGCCTCAAAGTACTAGCAATTCCTTCTGCATGCCCAAATGCCAATAAAAGCCCGCTAAGAAGGATGACGGCAGTATTAACTTTCCAGACCTAACTATTTCATCCCTTTGAACATTATATTAGTCTTATTATGATTTTTGAGTGGTACATTACATACTAGAACGTATTAATCAGTATTCAGATTGCTGGTTTGCAATCACTGTTTATCAATTCTATTCACATTTGTTTCCAAACAAAATCACATCGCAACAAAATTAAGCAACGTCATTTTGTCCTCCGCCTCAATAACTAAAAATATCTGCATTTCAAACATTGAACACATGGAAATAAAAAAAATACTTCGGAACTGATTCAACTTTATGTAATATCGAGAATATTTCTTTTGCAAAGTTTACAAATGGAAATAAACATAAATACTTAGGAACGGATTCAACTTTATAAAATTTAGAGAACATTACTTCCGCAAAGTTTTCATCTTTCATGTACTCCATTTTTTTGCGGTCAATGTAAAAGAAATATTAAGATGTTACTTGTCGAGATATGCAGGTTATAATCAATGAAAAGAGTGGGACGTGAGCATCTTTAGATTTTATGCCTTATTTAGCATTTTTGGTATTTATATAGCAACTCGCCGTAAATGAAACTTAAATAAATGTGATCTGAAACAATAGATAATGCAACACTATCGATTCCTTTCATTTTGAATATATTTAGTTATCAAGACAAGGTATTGCACATTAATTGCATGAACAATTTTACATATGCGTGATTCCCAAGGTGCAATTTCGTGCCGCATTTCTTATTGTTGTTACTTCATTTTTTTCCACAAACAATGTTAATATCACAACAGTAATAGTTCATTTATTTCTAGAGATATGGTGCAAAACACATCAATGAAATATGCCAGCAACAACGTAAAAACAATAGTTAACTGAGAAAGTGTACTTATTTTTGTGCGATTGTCTTTCAGAGTGCACTGACGGACGATATGGGTCAAGTTGTACTGAAGTTTGTGGCATGTGCGAGAATGGCGCATTTTGCGATAAAGCCAATGGCGTTTGTCCACATAGCAGGTGTAGAGCCGGGTATGAGCCACCAATGTGTCAAGGTAAGAAGCCTCAAAGTACTAGCAATTCCTTCTGCATGCCCAAATGCCAATAAAAGCCCGCTAAGAAGGATGACGGCAATATTAACTTTTCAGACCTAATTATTTCATCTCTTTGAACATTATATTTGTCTTACTATGATTCTAGAGAGGTGCATTACATATTGGAACGTATTATTCAGTATTATGATTGCTGGTTAGCAATCACCGTTTATCAATTGTATTCACATTTGCTTCTAAACAAAATCACATCGCAACAAAATAAAGTAACGTCATTTTGTCTTCCGTCTCAATGAGTAAAAATATCCGCATTTCAAATATTGAACAAATGGACATAAATATTAAAAATTCTTCAGAACTCATTCAACTTTATGTAATAATGAGAATATTTCTTTTGCAAAGTTTGCAAATGGAAATAAACATAAATACTTAGGAACGAATTCAATTTTATGTAATTTAGAGAACATTACTTCCGCAAAATTTTCATCTTTGATGTACTCCAATATTTTTTGCGGTCAATGTAAAAGAAATATTAAGGTGTTACTTGTCGAGACAGCCAGATTATAATCAAACAAAATAGTGGGACGTGAGCATCTTTAGATTTTATGCCTTATTTAATAATTTTGGTATTTATATAGAAACTCGCTTTAAATTAAACTTGAATAAATATGATCTGAAACAATAAATAATGCAACACTATCGGGTCCATTCATTTTGAATATATTTAGTTACCAAGACAAGGTATTGCACATTAATTAAATAAACTATTTTACATATGCGTGATTCCCAAGGTGCAACTTCGTGCCGCATTTCTTATTGTTGTTACTTTATTATTTTTGCCACAAGCAATGTTAATATCACAACAGTAATAGTTCATTTATTTCTAGAGATATGGTTCAAAACACATCAATGGAATATGGCAGCAACAACGTAAAAACAATAGTTAACTGAGAAAGTGTATTTATTTTTGTGCGATTGTCTTTCAGAGTGCACTGACGGACGATATGGGTCAAGTTGTACTGAAGTTTGTGGCATGTGCGACAATGGCACATTGTGCGATAAAGCCAATGGCGTTTGTCCACATAGCAGGTGTAGAGCCGGGTATGAGCCACCAATGTGTAAAGGTAAGAAGCCTCAAAGTACTAGCAATTCCTTCTGCATGCCCAAATGCCAATAAAAGCCCGCTAAGAAGGATGACGGCAGTATTAACTTTCCAGACCTAACTATTTCATCCCTTTGAACATTATATTAGTCTTATTATGATTTTTGAGTGGTACATTACATACTAGAACGTATTAATCAGTATTCAGATTGCTGGTTTGCAATCACTGTTTATCAATTCTATTCACATTTGTTTCCAAACAAAATCACATCGCAACAAAATTAAGCAACGTCATTTTGTCCTCCGCCTCAATAACTAAAAATATCTGCATTTCAAACATTGAACACATGGAAATAAAAAAAATACTTCGGAACTGATTCAACTTTATGTAATATCGAGAATATTTCTTTTGCAAAGTTTACAAATGGAAATAAACATAAATACTTAGGAACGGATTCAACTTTATAAAATTTAGAGAACATTACTTCCGCAAAGTTTTCATCTTTCATGTACTCCATTTTTTTGCGGTCAATGTAAAAGAAATATTAAGATGTTACTTGTCGAGATATGCAGGTTATAATCAATGAAAAGAGTGGGACGTGAGCATCTTTAGATTTTATGCCTTATTTAGCATTTTTGGTATTTATATAGCAACTCGCCGTAAATGAAACTTAAATAAATGTGATCTGAAACAATAGATAATGCAACACTATCGATTCCTTTCATTTTGAATATATTTAGTTATCAAGACAAGGTATTGCACATTAATTGCATGAACAATTTTACATATGCGTGATTCCCAAGGTGCAATTTCGTGCCGCATTTCTTATTGTTGTTACTTCATTTTTTTCCACAAACAATGTTAATATCACAACAGTAATAGTTCATTTATTTCTAGAGATATGGTGCAAAACACATCAATGAAATATGCCAGCAACAACGTAAAAACAATAGTTAGCTGAGAAAGTGTACTTATTTTTGTGCGATTGTCTTTCAGAGTGCACTGACGGACGATATGGGTCAAGTTGTACTGAAGTTTGTGGCATGTGCGAGAATGGCGCATTTTGCGATAAAGCCAATGGCGTTTGTCCACATAGCAGGTGTAGAGCCGGGTATGAGCCACCAATGTGTCAAGGTAAGAAGCCTCAAAGTACTAGCAATTCCTTCTGCATGCCCAAATGCCAATAAAAGCCCGCTAAGAAGGATGACGGCAATATTAACTTTTCAGACCTAATTATTTCATCTCTTTGAACATTATATTTGTCTTACTATGATTCTAGAGAGGTGCATTACATATTGGAACGTATTATTCAGTATTATGATTGCTGGTTAGCAATCACCGTTTATCAATTGTATTCACATTTGCTTCCAAACAAAATCACATCGCAACAAAATAAAGTAACGTCATTTTGTCTTCCGTCTCAATGGGTAAAAATATCCGCATTTCAAATATTGAACAAATGGACATAAATATTAAAAATTCTTCAGAACTCATTCAACTTTATGTAATAATGAGAATATTTCTTTTGCAAAGTTTGCAAATGGAAATAAACATAAATACTTAGGAATGAATTCAATTTTATGTAATTTAGAGAACATTACTTCCGCAAAATTTTCATCTTTGATGTGCTCCAATATTTTTTGCGGTCAATGTAAAAGAAATATTAAGGTGTTACTTGTCGAGACAGCCAGATTATAATCAAGCAAAATAGTGGGACGTGAGCATCTTTAGATTTTATGCCTTATTTAATAATTTTGGTATTTATATAGAAACTCGCTTTAAATTAAACTTGAATAAATATGATCTGAAACAATAAATAATGCAACACTATCGGGTCCTTTCATTTTGAATATATTTAGTTACCAAGACAAGGTATTGCACATTAATTAAATGAACTATTTTACATATGCGTGATTCCCAAGGTGCAACTTCGTGCCGCATTTCTTATTGTTGTTACTTTATTATTTTTGCCACAAGCAATGTTAATATCACAACAGTAATAGTTCATTTATTTCCAGAGATATGGTTCAAAACACATCAATGGAATATGGCAGCAACAACGTAAAAACAATAGTTAACTGAGAAAGTGTATTTATTTTTGTGCGATTGTCTTTCAGAGTGCACTGACGGACGATATGGGTCAAGTTGTACTGAAGTTTGTGGCATGTGCGACAATGGCACATTGTGCGATAAAGCCAATGGCGTTTGTCCACATAGCAGGTGTAGAGCCGGGTATGAGCCACCAATGTGTAAAGGTAAGAAGCCTCAAAGTACTAGCAATTCCTTCTGCATGCCCAAATGCCAATAAAAGCCCGCTAAGAAGGATGACGGCAGTATTAACTTTCCAGACCTAACTATTTCATCCCTTTGAACATTATATTAGTCTTATTATGATTTTTGAGTGGTACATTACATACTAGAACGTATTAATCAGTATTCAGATTGCTGGTTTGTAATCACTGTTTATCAATTCTATTCACATTTGTTTCCAAACAAAATCACATCGCAACAAAATTAAGCAACGTCATTTTGTCCTCCGCCTCAATAACTAAAAATATCTGCATTTCAAACATTGAACACATGGAAATAAAAAAAATACTTCGGAACTGATTCAACTTTATGTAATATCGAGAATATTTCTTTTGCAAAGTTTACAAATGGAAATAAACATAAATACTTAGGAACGGATTCAACTTTATAAAATTTAGAGAACATTACTTCCGCAAAGTTTTCATCTTTCATGTACTCCAATTTTTTGCGGTCAATGTAAAAGAAATATTAAGATGTTACTTGTCGAGATATGCAGGTTATAATCAATGAAAAGAGTGGGACGTGAGCATCTTTAGATTTTATGCCTTATTTAGCATTTTTGGTATTTATATAGCAACTCTCCGTAAATGAAACTTAAATAAATGTGATCTGAAACAATAGATAATGCAACACTATCGATTCCTTTCATTTTGAATATATTTAGTTATCAAGACAAGGTATTGCACATTAATTGCATGAACAATTTTACATATGCGTGATTCCCAAGGTGCAATTTCGTGCCGCATTTCTTATTGTTGTTACTTCATTTTTTCCACAAACAATGTTAATATCACAACAGTAATAGTTCATTTATTTCTAGAGATATGGTGCAAAACACATCAATGAAATATGCCAGCAACAACGTAAAAACAATAGTTAACTGAGAAAGTGTACTTATTTTTGTGCGATTGTCTTTCAGAGTGCACTGACGGACGATATGGGTCAAGTTGTACTGAAGTTTGTGCCATGTGCGAGAATGGCGCATTGTGCGATAAAGCCAATGGCGTTTGTCCACATAGCAGGTGTAGAGCCGGGTATGAGCCACCAATGTGTCAAGGTAAGAAGCCTCAAAGTACTAGCAATTCCTTCTGCATGCCCAAATGCCAATAAAAGCCCGCTAAGAAGGATGACGGCAATATTAACTTTTCAGACCTAATTATTTCATCTCTTTGAACATTATATTTGTCTTACTATGATTCTAGAGAGGTACATTACATATTGGAACGTATTATTCAGTATTATGATTGCTGGTTAGCAATCACCGTTTATCAATTGTATTCACATTTGCTTCTAAACAAAATCACATCGCAACAAAATAAAGTAACGTCATTTTGTCTTCCGTCTCAATGAGTAAAAATATCCGCATTTCAAATATTGAACAAATGGACATAAATATTAAAAATTCTTCAGAACTCATTCAACTTTATGTAATAATGAGAATATTTCTTTTGCAAAGTTTGCAAATGGAAATAAACATAAATACTTAGGAACGAATTCAATTTTATGTAATTTAGAGAACATTACTTCCGCAAAATTTTCATCTTTGATGTACTCCAATATTTTTTGCGGTCAATGTAAAAGAAATATTAAGGTGTTACTTGTCGAGACAGCCAGATTATAATCAAACAAAATAGTGGGACGTGAGCATCTTTAGATTTTATGCCTTATTTAATAATTTTGGTATTTATATAGAAACTCGCTTTAAATTAAACTTGAATAAATATGATCTGAAACAATAAATAATGCAACACTATCGGGTCCTTTCATTTTGAATATATTTAGTTACCAAGACAAGGTATTGCACATTAATTAAATGAACTATTTTACATATGCGTGATTCCCAAGGTGCAACTTCGTGCCGCATTTCTTATTGTTGTTACTTTATTATTTTTGCCACAAGCAATGTTAATATCACAACAGTAATAGTTCATTTATTTCCAGAGATATGGTTCAAAACACATCAATGGAATATGGCAGCAACAACGTAAAAACAATAGTTAACTGAGAAAGTGTATTTATTTTTGTGCGATTGTCTTTCAGAGTGCACTGACGGACGATATGGGTCAAGTTGTACTGAAGTTTGTGGCATGTGCGACAATGGCACATTGTGCGATAAAGCCAATGGCGTTTGTCCACATAGCAGGTGTAGAGCCGGGTATGAGCCACCAAAGTGTAAAGGTAAGAAGCCTCAAAGTACTAGCAATTCCTTCTGCATGCCCAAATGCCAATAAAAGCCCGCTAAGAAGGATGACGGCAGTATTAACTTTCCAGACCTAACTATATCCTCCCTTTGAACATTATATTTGTCTTACTATGATTATTGAGAGGTACATTACATACTAGAACGTATTAATCAGTATTCCGATTGCTGGTTAGCAATCACCGTTTATCAATTTTATTCACAATTGCTTCCAAACAAAATCACATCGCAACAAAATAAAGTAACGTCATTTTGTCCTCCGCCTCAATAAATAAAATTATCAGCATTTCAATCATTGGACAAATGGACATAAATAAAAAAATACTTCGGAAATGATTCAACTTTATGTAATATCGAGAATATTTCTTTTGCAAAATTTGCAAATGGAAATAAACATAAATACTTAGGATCGGATTCAACTTTATGTAATTTAGAGAACATTACTTCTGCAAAGTTTTCATCTTTCATGTACTCCAAATTTTTTGCGGTCAATGTAAAACAAATATTAGGATGTTACTTGTCGAGACATCCAGATTATAATCAAACAAAAGAGTGGGACGTGAGCATCTTTAGATTTTATGCCTTATTTAGCATTTTTGGTATTTATATAGCAACTCGCCTTAAATGAAACTTAAATAAATGTGATCTGAAACAATAGATAATGCAACACTGTCGATTTCTTTCATTTTGAATATATTTAGTTACCAAGACAAGGTATTGCACATTAATTCCATGAATTATTACACATATGCGTGATTACCCAGGTGCAACTTCGTGCCACATTTCTTATTGTTTTTACTTTATTATATTTGCCACAAACAGTGTTAATATCACAACAGTAATAGTTCATTTATTTCTAGAGATATGGTGCAAAACACATCAATGGAATATGCTGAACTGAATTCAAGCAGTGACATTTCTTACAACTATTATTTCTAATCTCTCAAAATAAACACACCAAACTAAAGCTACAACACCGATAAGTACAAAAACTATACAAGATCCACTCAAACATCATGATTCGGCAAAATTAGAAAGCTTGCCAACTTTTGGCTAAATAAAAAATTGCTGAACCCTTCTTTAGAATAGGTCACTGACCTTGGGTGAAGAGAAAAGTCAGATTGCGATTTACCTATCCTATGATTCCTGAGATAATATTTCTTATACGCCAATGCATGCATCCTTATCATATACTTGATAACGACCTTGATTGGTTATCATCTTTTCTTGTAAACGGGATAAAAAGAAATGCCTCCATAATGGACAAATGTGATGTGTCGTTTTACTTATTCTAATATCACACCGGGTACTGTTTTAATAATATACTGCAGGGCCCAAGAAATTATGCCGCTAAAAATGAAATGTTTTCAAACAGCAAATTGTTTATCGTGGACCCAATTTTGCACCATTTACTGTATTCAAGGTTTTATGAAGAGTTTTGAAAATTTAACACTTCGGATGTACAAATCTTCTTCATTCAAACTGCTGAGGCGCTATAATGACAAATACCCCAGCCAACAAATACTCGAAGCGGCCGTCCTCGCATTACTTCTCCTCGTTAGTATCAGCATATATGGATAATGCACCTCTCAGTGCAGAAATATGGATTAGACTACTCCGTAAAACCTGAATCTGGGTGCACCTACCGCATAGCGGAATGGTGTTGAATGATCTAAGACTTCAAAATCGAATGCGTCATACGAAAAATCACAATCAAAAGAGACCCTTGAAAATGCGCAATTGGGGACATTGCAATTTTAGTAACGAGAACAGATTCCAGCCATACCGGGCAGATGACCGCCAACGTTTAAACAGAGAACATTATGCCTCGGTTTGCGTCAGTCATCTCTTTCCCTTTGATGCTGAGACTGCATAGCAGCAAAATGCTTAGAAAGGTAAGATGTGGCCTTTGTTTTGATTCAATTCCATTTTCACTGAGCCCCGGAAATAAGGTTTTATGAGTTTGCTTTTCAAAGAACTTTTGTTTCTCTGTTGAAATTTTCAAACGAATTGATCAAATTTAGTGACTAACAGATAAATTTCTCTTTTTAATATAAACTTTCTTTTGTCCTTCGTATATGCCCCACTTTATAAAGGTGTAACTTGCAACATGTAAAGCACTTGGTTTCACTTTAGTTATCTCTGACTGATTCACCAGTCAAAGCGGATACATTAAAACAGTCATGTATACTTCATATTGCTAAAAATCCAACCATTACATATTTTGCAGTAGGTAAATTACTGTATAATTGCATTATACAGTCCTTTGAAGCATGGTTCCAGCACGGGCAGTTTCTTTGATTATAGCAATGTTATGCCTTTGATCCAGAGATCTGGCAAGCTAAGGAAAGCGCCTGTTTTAAGACTGTTGACTACTAGAATATTTTATGTTGTCATTATCTTAAAAGTAGCCTTCATTAATTAATAATTTGTACACCAAATTAATTTCATTCAGTAATGTCAATTATTTATCTGTCACAGGGAATTCGTATCAACACGGAATGCGCGCATTCGCTAAAATTTTCAGGGATTTCACGTATTTGCTGCGAAAGCCAGGAATACATAGTTTTCTTAAATGTGCGCTATCCCTTAAACAAAATCATACTATTTTGCAGCTGTAAAATCAGAACCAAATAAATAGTCGGGTGGTGTACTCAAACTGATAAATAATTGTTTAATACATACAAATATAATTTTATTCTGCAATCTGTTTGATGATTCGAAATTTATAACTTATTTATACAACGACTAGCACAAAACTGTCAGGGTCACTGAACAGCAGTTTTACCTCTAGATTTTTCTGTAATTATGGTCATAATCACATATGAGGGTTTACTGAGATCCAGAACAGTAAATCCAATCTGAATGGGCTTGTTCAGTAATAGATCCGATTTGAGGCAGTGTACTGCTGTCACCTCCTCATTGAAGATGCGGAATTTGTGAAATATAGGCTTTGCTCATTGTGAATCAATTTGACATTGGTTCGCTTTCTCACATTTCCATGGTTTTGCTAAATATTGCATTTTTCATCAATTTGTAAGTCTTTTTCAAATGATTTTTTTCCACTTTTTCCACTTTTCTGTGTTGACATATATGTATTTAGCTAACCATTTACTCTGCTGGAACATAATGGCTATATGTACCATGTATATTGCTGCAAATTTCGATAATGTAGCATATACTTTTCCTTGTCACCGAGTTTGGGAATAAACCTTTCCGTAGGTTTATATTTCAATCCTGACTGCTTTCTCAGGTTCTGATTGTATTGAAAAAAAATCACTGGTTCAACCAGTTTTCTTTTCAGCAGCCACTAGATAGTCAGTACGCTGATGATGGATTTCATCCGTTATGTGAGTTTTCCCTCTAAAATATTTCCTGTTTCAGCATCTTCACTCACTTTCATGTAATCCAGAGATTCGGGATCTTCCACCCAAGCAAATCTATGACATACGGGACCAATAGAGATTGCTGAGCTCAAAGCACATGCCGTAGTTTTTTAGTTGGTCACATTATAGTCTGGAATGAAGGGTGGTTGGTTTTTGCATACTTGTGTGTAATGATTGAAATACCTCCTCGCAGACCTTGCTCCACCATTTGATACATCTGCCATCAGCAACATATCTGTTTTCAGGTAGAGGTCACGACACTCTCCAAAGCTGCTGCAGTGGAATACATTACAGATCCTTTGTGCATGAGCATAATCCTAATCACTAATTCCTTCTCCAGTTAGTTGACTGCGTAAGTCTTGTTGTGGTGTAAGCTTGGTTTCTGCATACTTGGACGATTCATCAACGTGGTCATAAGGATATAGACCTTTTATCAAAAGTAGCTCTTGCTTCTGACTGTCGTGCACATGAGCAGTTATATTCCAGAACTAATCTTTGCCTTCAACCACTAAGTTGACTACTAATTTTTACAAGGATGTTCAAATGAAATTGGGAGGAGTGGCTGAATTTCAGATTGTCTATGGTAACCGAAATGTACTTTTGACAATGTTGGGCATGACTGACAGCTTCAAGTTTTAGAATTTTCCTATACTGTCCATAAGAAGACGTCAAATCCTCGTAGGTTGTGAAATAGGGATGATGAATGAATCCAACATTCCATGCTAATCCTTTCTTAAGCAAAAACTATTTGTTGTTCCACGGTATTTTCTTCTGATGTGATCATAATCTCGCATACGATCCATTTCCATCGATTGTAGCAATGTAGCAATGAATAGATTCAGCAAATTATTTCTTATTCTCAGCAGTCATTTCAATGGGTTTGGGGATGTTCAATCGATTCATAATGTGATTACGTTCATCTAACACATACTTTAGAAATTTGCAGAAAGTATTGTCTCCACGGTAAAGCACACGCTGATCATGCTTCTCATATTCGTTGACGACAACAAAGGCAATAGTTTTGGCCTTGTGATGTGACTTGTCCTGTATGTCACATATCTCTGCACAGCATTAAAACTCAGTAAATGATAACGACTGCCTTTTGTTGTTTTGCAATGCCCTTCCAAATAATGCTTTGTATCATACTTCAAGAGTCGACTAAAGTTCTTAATCAGACTATGATGTCTCTTCTTATTGTCACCTATGGGCAGTAAATTGATTTCAGTGTCACTCTCATGTTGACTTATGCGACTCACGTGGATGGGCTCCACAACTTTATTTTCCCAGCCAAAAACCATTGATAGCAATGTCGTTTTTCTTCTAATATTTGATATAAATTTGATGAATTAGTGTTGAAAATGTTATATTGTTTGAATTCAGATCATGTTCAAACGGTTGATACTTCCACACCAAATTTACATGGTCATGCATTGGATGCAGATGAGACAATACAGAGAATAGGAAGCAATTATTATCATACTTGTTCTTGATGTTGATAACGTCTTTGATATTCTTTTTTTTGGCACCTCAATGTAGCTGAAAGTTTACAAGTGTTCTAATGTAACTGTATGAACATCAGTCTGAAGAATCTTATCCAACACCCGACAAGATCCTGACGTTTATGTTCATCAAACTTTTTGAACAAATCCTTGAATGCATTTGGCGAATCGTTATCAATATAAATTTCACTGAATGTTCTGAGTGTCTGAGTGCTCAAATGATGTCATCCACACGCTCTATACACATTACCTTTTCATTTGCTGTTATTTTCCTGAGTCGAGCTAAAACGACAATGTGCTCTTTCATTCCATTGTATAACCTATCTTTCAAATGTCGTGTGATGCGATTTTCTTGATGTTGCATTTACAGCATCAAGTCAGATTAATTACCAGGTTCAAACACTTCTTGATGTGCAGGTCCACCAAGGTTCTTCTACCTTTACCCAATTGCATTACATCCTTCTTTGTTTCTTCGTTTGTGTTACCTTTTTTTTCCTTACAGGAGGTTGATCTGACCCATCAGCTAAATTTTTATATGTATGTTTTGCATTGGCCCTGCCGAATGTATGTATCATCACATGCAAGCTCTGCATACTACTGAACATTGTTGACAACGTAGAAGCAAACCCGGCAAGAAATAAATCCTTTCTTTACGAAAGACAATAATTTTTCCACATACATGTCTCTCAAATTCATCTAAGTTTGTTAACACTGAATGACACCATCCACATTTCATTTCTACATTTGGGATATTCAGATTTTATGATGTTATCACTTCACTGTTTAGATGATGAATGATAGAATTTGCAGTAGTATTGAAGTTATGCCCGTTTTAAATTTTGATAAATAACGTCATCAATTTTTATAAAATTTTTATAAATGATCCCGTCAATCGCGGAAGCAGTCCCAGGAGACATCTACTGGTCTAGTGGGCTCTCCAAAGAGCAGGTTGTCTGGGCCAGGATTATTATTATTATTATCTATACCATTTCTAACGAGCTTATCTTAATAAAGCTCTAAGCGCGGTACAATTACAAATATGAGATAATACATTAAACACAGTTTTAAAAAGTTAAAAACCAAATAATACTGATACATAATACTGTGAACACGACTATTAAGATACATAAGCCTCTCTAAATAGATAAGTCTTAAGTCCTTTCTTGAATTGAACTAAATTGTTACAGCTTCTAAAATAAAATGGTAATGCATTCCAAAATTTGCAAAAGCTCTGTCTCCTAATTTACTCATAGTTCTATTTTCTTGCAGCAGGTTTTTGTCTTGAGATCGTAGAGAACGGGTATTAACATAATTACAGAGAAGCTCAGACAAATACTTTGGAGCAAATCCATAAAGACAATTAAGTTCAAATACAAGATTTTTGAATAGAACTCTTTGCTCGATAGCGAGCCAATGAAGTTCCATTAAAATAGGTGTAACGTGTTCATATTTTTCCGAACCTGCAATGAGGCGTGCGGCAGCATTCTGCACTAATTGAAGCCTCTGAATCTGACGCTTGTTGACACCTTACAAAATAGAATTGGGATAGTCGAGTCTAGATACAATAAAGACATGAATCAATAGCTTTGAAGCTTATGGTGTAAGGAAACGCCTAATGTGACCTATATTTCGTAAGTAAAACAAAGACGATGAAATTTTGAGATTGACAAATTTGTCCATAACCATAGAATCATCAAATACAGCTCCAAGATTTTTCACGGTTGATGAGGATATGATAACATTAGAACCAACATTTACATTTAAACTGCCCAATTTCCTTAAATTATATTTCAAGCCAAACACAATAAGTTCAGTTTTTTCATCATTTAATTTATTTGCGATATTGCTATCCATACTTGACTTTGGATCAAAAGCCACATACAGCTGTGAATCATCTGCGTAGAAATGCTATTTCATTCCATGGCGCTTGGCAATGTCAGCTAGGGGTGACATAGACGGTGAATAGCAATGGTCCTAGGACCGATCCTTGCGGGACGCTCTGGGAAAGGCGTACTGGATCTGATAAAATGCCATTGACAACAACTCTTTGGGTAAGAATAGATAAATAGGAATGTATCCATTTCAGAGCATTCTTTACGATACCAAATCTGTATTCTAGTCTTTTCAACAGAAGAGAATGCTGAAGCGTGTCAAGCGCTGCACTGAGGTCCAAGAGTGCTAAGGTCTATCTAACTTTGGATGATATCACTTTGGACCCTAAGCAACGCTGACTCGGTCGAGCAAAATCTTCTGTAGGCCGACTGAAATTTGTCTTAAAGTTCATTGAACACAAAATGTTCGTATAGCCTCACTGCGACCACACGCTCTATGAGTTTTGATAGATAACTAAGATTTGATACCGGTCTATAATGCTTCAATATGTCAGGTCAAGGTTTACTTTCTTTATCAGTGGGATAACAACAGCCTGCTTTAGACTATCCGGCACAGTTGCTTCAGCTAGCGACAGGTTTATTATTTGAATAAGAATATCCAAAAATTCTATGGAGCATGCTTTCAGCAGCCATGAGGGTTACGGATCTAATGAGCAGGTGGCTGGTGTTGACATCGCAGTGATTCCTTTCAGTTCTTCCGGTGTCACGGGTCTAAAGCGCTCCAGTTTAGTCCCATTGAAACCATTTGCTTCACAAAAGTCATGAAAAATTCGTTCACGTTCTTCATAAGATATCTCGTTTCGAATCTTTATCATCTTGTCTAAGAAGAACTGACTGAAGACATTGGCTAGCACTTCTGGAGGAATGTTTGACGGCAGAGCGGCAGTGTCAGACCAACCTAAAAGTTTCTTGGTTACATTAAAAAGTTTCTTTTGATCTGACTGTGATTCGAGGACCTGTGAAGTAAAGAGTTTAGCTGCATCACATAAGGCATTGACATGATCACACTGCTTTCTATATTTGACTTTGTCTCCATCAAGACCAGATTTGTCACTGCGCCTATCAAGTCTACGGCAAATAACCTTTTGGTGGCGAATATGATCATTAAACCACTTTGTATTGGGCCGAATGACAATAGATTTTTCATTTTCGGGAGCATGTTTATCAACAATAGCCTGAAGACTTTTGTTATAACAATCAACTTTTGATTCAGTTGTGTCGTAGCCGGCTAAGTCTATATCTGAAATGTCCCTCCTGAAATCTTCGAGATTAATTGATTTGAACTTACGGTACCTTACAGTTTTCTGTTGTTTTGGTGGCTTTTCGAGCTTACGGGCAAACGATATTAGATAATGGTCAGAAATATTAATGTCTCGTACGGAAATAGTTTCTTCGATGATGTTACTGTCCGGAGCAATGAGAACATTTAACTGATGACCACAAATGTGTGTTGGAGCGTTTATGCTTCGTGAGAAGCCGCACGACTCCAACAAGGACTGTAGTTTCTTGACATCACAGTGTTCTTTTTGGTCTAAGTGAAAATTAATATCACCCGCAATAACAACATCAACTGTACACGACGCTTTTGCAATGAGAAATTCTGAAAATTCTTCAAGAATTACAGCATTGTTTTTGTTGAATGGGTCAGGGCGATAAATGACACAAATGTGGATAGAACGTTGTTTAGTTACTAAAGTCCAAAAGTTCTGTACCTAGAAGTTTTTGACTTCCTAATCTGTATATTGGCGCGGTGTAAAATACCAACACCCCCGCCATTCATGTCTTTTCTGGGCAGATGTAAAAATTTATAGCCTTTTGGACACATACTTGTTATGACTGGACTGTCATCGTCATGCCAAAGCCATGTTTCGGTTATCAATAACAGGTCAAGCTTTTCACCAGTTACAAGATCATTTATCTGACTAGATTTGTTTCTGATTGACCTGCTATTGATAAGAGCACAGTTCAAGTATCTAGAGGTTGGCTTCTGTTGATTTTCACAGTGAATTGGAATCAAACAGCGTTTATCAACCTTGTTTGGGATCCTAATAGATACAGACGTGCTGCCACGATTCAATACTTCAATAGGTGCAAAAGTCATTAATTTGCTGTCCTCAAAGCCACGGATTGCCCCTAATAGTCACGCGCAATAACACTCAACCGTATGGTATGAACACACATGTCTTGCACTCCTATAGCATAGGTTGACCAAACAATACACAAACTTACATATGTAATTCTTTTCATATCCAAAATGTGTCATGAACGATATCAGTATCCTGTAGTCACTACGCCGAAAACATACTTTGAATAGACACAAACAGTACTGAGTATTTATCCTTCAAAGTTATAAATTTCAAAGTTGTATTTAGACTGTTTTACCGTAAAATTCTTACTCTACCAACTAATTCATATAATTTTTGTCTTCCTAATGTCTTTAGTTCTCTTAAAATAATAACATTAAAACAGATTTTACTTTTCTGCGTGTTGCCACATGCGGCATTACAACAATAAACTGATGAGCCACTGGCCGGGGAAATTAGACACATAGAATTAAGAGACGAAATCAAAACGAATGCGACGGGATTTTACCAGTAAAGCTAGATGGGTGTGGATAGATAGTGAAATATAGCGTGCCATCCCGGTGGTAGTTAGGAATGATCACTCTAGCTGACTAGCCAGACAGAGCGCGTAGCACCCTAATCGTCGAAACGCGTGTTGAAGACTGGTCGGTGCCTGTAGAGCAAAAGGGGTTTGCTGTATCAATGCAATATTTATAGGTATAAAAACTTAGTCTCACTGAACACTATGCTGAAAAATTGTTGAAATTCTAGCAGTTTTGAAGTTATGTCGGTTTGAAATTTTTATCTATGATCTCGTCAATGAGGAGGTGTGGTCGATCAGTTAAGAAAAGTGAGAGGTTCTGTCAGCCACCAGGAAGGTTGGTCGGTAAGTCATCGCGGACTGGTCGGACGGTTAGTAACCAGGAAGGGGATGTTGGGGGTCGGTCAGTCACCAAGTGGGGAGGTGATCTCCAGAAGTCTTGTTCCTTCTCCACTGTTTTGAAATTATAGCAAAAAAACAACCTTTTAGGGAATTCGAATATTCTTTAAACTTCGTTGCATCGAATTCGCGAATTCCATGGTGGCCGCAGCGAATTCCCTACACTTTTCAGGAAATAAGTGTATTCTCTAATCAAATGAATCCCTTTTAAGAAACTTATTGCAAAGCATCTTAAAAGGTTGCAGAATGTCAGCAAATGGTTGAATCATCAACAGCAGCATAATTTAGTGCCTTGGTGAATGCAGCGTGTTTTAAAGTAAGAGCAGCAAACACTTGTATCATATGCAATGCAAGATATTCTGTTTTGGTATATTTTCTAATTTGATTAATTTGCAAATTATTTGTTTAGAGCGGGTGGAGATAAAGGATGACAATGGCTCCAGGTACACCGTTTAGGACCTGTATTTCGAAAAACAAGTTAAATTACCTTTATTGCTTACAGTTTTGCGATATAACAATAACAATAAACATTGATCCAACACTATCCATCAAACTCTTTTAAATTATTTGCGTAAAACAAATAAATCAGTTCATTAACAAAATATCAGCTTGCTTGTTAATGGGAACTGCAATCATATATGTTTGAAAGATGTCTATTGAAACTAATTTTTCGGAAATCCCTCTGAAGTTAGACTTGGCATGATATATTTTTATGCAAGCACTGAGTGACATCATTTAGTATACTTATATCTTCCCCACTACAAGCTTTTGTCAGTGCCGTATTTGTTCAAATAAGACGATATTCTAAATATAGCTTGAATTTAGTGTCGATTTTCCAGTATGGGCATGTCAAGTCATTTGTCTGTTTGTAAGCGACTGTGTTTACCAGGAAGTGTGCTTGAAATCAGATTTCCTATTTCAGCAAAAATATATGTCATTGATAGCATTATTGCAAAGAAGGTGAAAGCTGAAGTAAAGCTGAAAAGCTAATAAATAATGAGCAAACTGTAGAATATCAAGCAACAATAAACATTCGTAATAATTTATCGTATCATAAATGTCTAAAATGGGTAGAATTTTACATATTTATTTACTTGTCATTTGGACTACCTCATGCGCTGCATCACAACTTAAGTAAAGTTATGCACATTTTCTTAGTCACGCTCGTATTCTTGAAGTAGGTGTGACTGGGAATGCTTCCGTTTATCTACACGAGTATGTGATTGTGGCAAATGGGTTTTCTTTATTTTATACCAATAGCAATATTCTTTTCATGACACTTTCTATAAAATATAACTAGAACTTTTTTTAGTTTAGTAGTGCCTCTTGGTAGAGTACGGAAACAGTTACAAGCTTTCTGAGCAAGCTCGCCACCAGATAAAAATGTCATTCAGCAACGTCGGTTGACCATTAAAAGAAATAGACAAGGCGTCGACGTCGAAAAGATTTTGATTTGAAATAGAGCTCTCATCAACGTCAAAAACGATATTATTTTTGAAGTAGTTTTAATATTCTCCAGCATCTGAATCTGATGCTACATAACCAATCAGCAAATCGAGCAGAATTTAAAAATCAAAACTTTTATTTGGCATCATAACCGACGAACCTTTAAATGCCAATATCAAGCACCAAAATTGCTTCATTAAGATCATTCAAGATCCTTCGCTCAAGCAGAAACTACTGACTGACTCTCCAGTATCAGCATAAGCTGCAACACAATATACAGAAAGGTCTATTGCCGTCAAATCTACTGAAATTTTGCAAAAAGTTGTCTCTCTAAGCACAGAGTAAGAATGGCTCAACCACGTACAGAAGACAAATTTAAACGAACTCGACCTTGATGACGATTAAATAAATCACATAAAGAAAACACCCAAATTAGAAACAAGAGATTTTACGAAAAGCACTACACAAAGCAAATGCAACACTATAGCGGCAGAGTTGTAGAACATTTTGGGGAAAATTGCTGGAGCCCAGCGAAGTAAAGCTTCAGAAATATCCTGCTGTCAAGAAAGAGCCTCTAGATAATGAAAGAAAGCGCCCAAACACTTAGTCTATTTGATGACGAAGAAGCTTAAGATTACACTTTGAGACTTAAGCGCCATAATTTTATAAACATCCGACTTTAGGGACAAAACATACTCTGCAAATATTTCAGAAGATTTTATGAATGTTTTCGATCGGAAACGTAATGGATCTTTATTTAGCTTTGTGAACGATTCCAAAAAAAATTTTATTTATCAGCCCTTTTGGAAAGATTACAAGAAAGAATGTCCAAGCCTGCGACACAAGGAGACAAACATACACTGGTAAAACGTTGAGGGGAAAGGGGCTGGGCATGCTTATTTATTGTTTGTGACTCTGACTCAGACCTAGAAGGCCAATGTTATATGTAAAAAGCACAACATCTGGAAAACTAAATCAGTTGCCTGACCGCCAAGGTCAAGATCCACACGGATCTTGATGCTGTTTTCCTATTATTTTATATAATTTTATATTTATCTCATTATCTCTAACATTTAAACATGAATATGGGAGTAAGATTTCAGCGAATGTAAGCATTGTAAAATTGAGGAATTCGCATGACTTGCTTCCTCCGAAACCGAACTATTTTCTCTATCTACATTTAATTCGTCTTTAGTAGCCTTAGACTTAATGTAATGACTTGTAATTTCATTTTACGACTTTTACCTGCACCGTTTTTTTATGTTTAGTTCATTGTTAGTGCCATGTACTTGTCTCTGAGAAGTAAAAGTGCATTGTTTAAAGTGTTGATATTTTCCGAATGCTATCGAATTCGGAATCACATTAATCTGATCAGATCACAAGTTAACATGTGCTGTTTGTGTATTTTCTACTGCTTCTTTTAAAACTTCATTTTTCTTCTTCTGTATTTGTACAACTAGTACACACCGGATTGGTTTCGCATGATGAGTAAGTTTTTCGAGATCAATATTACTTAATTGCTTAAAGCGATTTTCTCTCACGCTGCTTATACTTTGCAATATTAGATCCCAGATTTCCATTCTTCTCAGCGTAATCTAAAAGAGTTAGTTATCTAAAGGGCTTGCAAATAGAAATTTAATGAGACTGCAACAAATAAAACATTCATTACACTTGGTATCATTACTTGCAAAAAAAGCTTAGACGCGCTGTCAAAAATAATAATAAAATCATTTTATTTAAAGGCAACTTTTCCGAAATTCATTAAAAAGTAATATCTTGTTTTGATTCTTGAGATAACCATGGTATCAAAGACGCATATCCGTTGTTTTTTTTTCTTTCGCAATGTTCTACATCCATCAATGCATGCATTAGTGGAGCCTTCACGTGACTGCAGATGAAGGAAACTTGACAAACAACAGATATTAAGATGCATGCTCACAGTTTACAAATCCCCTTTCTCCTTCATAAATGTTCAGTTTCACAGCCAACCCTACAACATTGGGCGTGCGGCATAGTCAATACAATTTTATTAAATTCCTTCCTTCAAGCCGTTTACATATTCCCTAGAAAACACTTATGTCACCTATCACGGTTTATTACACTTGGGCATTTTCAATCCCCCAGTTTATTGTTTTCGTGCGATTCGGTACAGGGTTTCCGTGTGTCCTTTTTTCAGCCAAAACCTTGTCACGCAAACTGCTCTGAGACGACTATGGCTAGAAAGACCAAATTTGATAGAGACATAGTATAACATGTCTAGTTGGTCCAGCTTAATTTGTATAGAAATGGACATTGAAATTTAAAATTTGAAAACCACATCACGCAAACCCCTCTGAGACTTCTAGGGTCAGAACAACCTTCTTTGGCAGATTTGGCTAGGACGATCAAATTTAGAAAAGACAATATAGGATGTGTAGCTGGTCCAGCTCAATTTTCTGAGAAATTCATTAACATTTAACAGGTAGAAATGGACACTGATATTTGTCACTGGAGCGCATTTAAAAGGCAGGCAAACCCTTTGCTTTCGCAGTTAAAGGAACTATTATGCTATCTGCATATGATTGCCCGACTCTCTACAATGACAGTGATTACAGTATGTGTGTGCAAGCTGAAGCTGACTGCAGTGTTTGGATTTTCCCAAATTGCGAGAGTGATGAAATTTGACTCACTGATAGACGATGATGAGAAATCCGCATTTTTAGCCCTCAGACAATATTGGCTGAAGGCTATTGTTATCGGCCTTCTATTGCTATTGCTATTGCTATAGCTCTTGCTATCTGTCCGTCGGTCCGACTGCCTGTCTATCTGTCCGTAAACTTTTTTTTCGGGAGATATCTCAAAAACTATTTATTGCAGCTTCACCAAACCTTACAGGAAGAAAGTACACATAGTATTGATGTGCAACGAGGGTTTCAATTTGTCGAAAGTCCGTCCGCCAAACTTAAAACTGTTCTGTCCGGGCGATTTCTCAAAAACAATTCATCGGATCTTCAAAAAACCTTACAGAAAGAAAGTATATATAATGCAGAAGTGCAACGGGGGTTTTAATTTGTCACTTGTTTGTCCGTCTGCCCGTCCGTCCGTCCGTCCGTCAGATTTTAAACTTTTTTGTCCGGGCGATATCTCAAAATCTATTCATCGGATCTTCATCAAACCTTATAGAAAGAAAGTATATACAGTGTAAATGTGCAACGATGGGTTTAATTTGTCAAATGTTTGTCTATCTGTCCGTCCGTCTTACTTTAATCTTTTTGTTGTCCGGGCGATATCTCAAGAACTATTCATTCTATCTCCATCAAATCTTACAGGAAGAAACTATGTATAGTGTAGATGTGCAACGGGGTTATAACAAACCTTATAGAAGCTGATGATGAAATGTTGCAAAAATGTCTTTCCAATCAACGACATACATGAGCACAAGAAATTAAATACTAATTGCTGCGTCGCCAAACCTCAAAAAGCCGATGAACTGTAATTTGAGGCTTATTTTATCACCCGTTCGTCTTCTCATTCTGTGACACGTTAATGTTGCTCTTCTCCGGGCCATATCTCGAAAAAGATAACTCAGTGATATCACTGCTATTGGCTTACGACTCTGCACCTCCGATGCCTAAGTTTTTACCATGACCTTAGAAAACGCTTGAAAATTATCTCGAAAACGGTTGGAGATTTTGAGCTTATCTTCGACAGTTGGGCCTAAAAAGAGATATCTCGTTGACCTTGACCTCCTCGGTCGTGTTCAAAGTCAAAAACCGGAGGTCGACCATTATCTCAATGGGCCTAAAAGACATTATATATAAAGTAACTTGGTGACCTTGACCTTCTCCGCCATGGCTGAGATCAAAAACCGGAAGTGGGCCATTATCTTGAAAACGATTAGAGATAGAAGGATTTTGAGCCTATTTTCGACCGTTGGGCCCCAAAGACTATATGTAAGAGGCACTTCGGTGACCTTGACCGCGATCATGCTCCAAGTCAAAAACCAGAAGCTGGCCATTATCTTGAAGACGGTTAGAGATACGGTTTTGACTTTTTTCGACCCTTTACGCCTGAGGAGCTATATGTAGGTACCTTGGTGGCTTTGACCGCCTCAGTCATGGTGACGGTGACGGTGAAAAAGCGGAAACTTACCAGTATCTTCAAAACGGGCAGAGATAAATATATTATGGGGCTATTTTAACCCTTTCAACCTAAGAAGCGTTATGCTAGAGGTACCTCGGTAATCTGTACCATTTCGGTCATGGTCAATGTCAGAAACGGGAAGTTTAAAAAACAGGTAGAAATAGTGCGATTTTAAGCTTATTTTCACCGTTTTGGCCTAAAACAGGAGAAAAAAGAAGAGGTATCTTGGTGACCTTCATGTCCTCGTTGATGGTGAGTCCTGAATTTTAAGAGCTCGGAATCGTATTTTTGTGGCCCCCAAGTGTAATTTTCGCTACTTTCGAAACTCCTACAGTTAGCTTTTATGTCAACACTCTTAACTCTTAACAAGTTCAGTGTTGCATATAAAGTAAATGTTTTTGTCCTTCATGAAATGGTAAATATATGAAGTTTTTATAGCTCACAAAACACTAACAGAAATTATTTTCGTTTAATACCAATACTACCTCTTTAATTCTAATGATTGCATTATCTCTCTTTGAAGATAAAACAATGGAAATTTCTAGAACATTTCCATGGATTTTTGTTGTTTTCTACTTTGCAAACTCACACGAGAAGGTAATTTATGATTTACATCTAAAACATTAAAAAAATCTTTAACATATATTGATGGACAGCAGTAGCAAATACATTTTAAATATTGAGGAACGACTGTTCCGGCTGAGTGGTAATTCTTGATATTTTCAGAGTGCACGGTTTCTAGTGATGGATTACTAAGTTTGACTACTTTGCACACCAAGATGGTGAGACATATTTATCAATCTGGGACCCGTTACATTCACTATGAGAGGAAAAATTCACTTTGAGGCATATGAAGGCTATCACGTAAGCATTGTCAGTTGAATTGCACGAACTTATGAAGATTTTAATATGTTTCAAAATAGAAAACTTTAATTTCAAGATTTATATATTTTGAAACAGAGTGAACTTTTCTTTCGGTCTTTGTTTCACTATTTTGCATTGAAATAACAGTTCCCTTTCGTGACATTAAAAGTTTTAACTGTAAATATTTTTTCAATAGGAATATTCTCACTTTTTGCAAATGGATGCAAATCCCAGCAATATTCTAAATAAAGATTTAGAAGGAATTTTTAAAGGGCACTTGTAAATAGCTCTTCTCCAAATGGACAGATCAAGTCGTTGTGATAGAGTGTAAATAATAAAGAAAATTTTGCCCCATTGCTGTAACGACAAAAATAAAAACAAATTTATGCAGGATTTATCAACTGAAAAACTTCGTCACTGTCCGTGAATTCCCCATATATATTTATATTTTCTATTTTCTTATTAATGACACTTCTGTGCAAAGAAGTTCTTTCAGGTTATATGTCCTATGCTGATTATTTATTCAGGAGCACATTTTGTCGTTTCAACATCAAATCCAAGTGCACACAGACGACATGGTCGGAGTTCATTTTCCTCGATATAGAGGGATACTGATGTATGAGAGAACAACAGGTGACTTTACTTGGACATTCAGTGAAACTGAACTCTTTGACACTTATCATTCTCGACAACCGTGATTGGAATGATAACTGGCAAATCGGCTATCCAATCACAACAAATGCCCCAGAGAAAAAAGGCGTAGCTCTTCGAGTGTTCATGAACTGTAAGTAGCCATTAAACAGTAATGACGTTTCAGCGTTCTTTTATTAATGTTTTCTCTTTGAATAAAACAAAGGGCAAACCATAACTTCTGGAACGGTGAAATGTTTGCAAATTCAATCAGATACCAATACAACCTTCTTACTCAACCCATGATCCACATTGTAAAGGTTGCTCTGAAGACGAATGTGCAAGGCCATGCCTACTACACTGTAAAAATAATCGCAGCGACGACACGTCCGCAGCGTGTACGACTGGCTGCGTAGCTGGTTGCATGGGGGCATATTGCGAGGAAGGTAAATGAATAACATTGCAATTTATCATTCACTGAAACAAGTCATAACAGTACAGGAATTTTATAATTATATTTATATCTGTATCTTTCCGTCAGCTGGATATCGGGCATCTAAATCCGAAGAACAAGGAACATGAAGTCTGGAGATTTACATATATTATTGCATATTAAAATTACTTTTTCATATTTAGTGAGAGGTCTTTGCTTATCCAATTCAAACCAAACATTGCACGATAACATGTTGATAGTGAGCAAAAATTTGATACTTTATACAGATAGGGTCAAGTGAATAGATTCTTATCAAAGTGAAAGGAACCTTTTTCTCAGATGTTCGTCGATTCATGCATTGATGACATCTACAAATCAAGAACACAACTTCTATATTGTAGCTACGGACTATTTTTGATCCTCTCCAAAGTATTAAACACGGAGACGGTGCGTTGCCTAAAAATTAAGTCAAAGTGCCATGTCACGAATTATGCCCACTGAATTGAGTGTCAGGAAGTTTGCGACAAAAATGCCTGTTTATTTTGCAGATTGCCCCTTGTCAGCGAAATTCAAGCCATAACACTGTTGGTAGATTACGTGTGATGTTAACATTGTGCGAAATGATGAGATATTAAAGCAAATCGATCTAAAAAATTCGTTAAATTTCAGAACAATCGCCATTTTTGTTTGATTGTTTTTATCGCTAAATCAAACAAGATATCGCTTGTGGCATAAAATAGGGTGGAGATCTACATTTAGAGCATGATGCATTTATTTTACTGAGGATATGTTACCGTACCTTACCTTTCCGTAAATTGCCTTCAAGCTACAAATTGGAGGAATTTTTTGGTTTATAATTATTGTTTGGATACAGTAGCGCCCCCTCGGCATCTTGTGAAAACTTTCAATTGACAATCTGTTATAATAGAGCTTAAATTGCTTTTAAAAGCTGTAAAAAATATACTTATATGCATTCACTTTTAATCTTAGCCTTGAAAATGTTCACTAAATAAATGATCTGACAGCATATTCCGATTGAAAAATTAGACGGATGAGAAAAATCTTTAATTTGAAAAAAATATTGACTACCTCTGTAAGGTTTATCCATTGCTATATTTCTTTGACTGCTGTACAAATTGTTAATACTGTAATCAGTTTATATGGAATGGTCTTTTTATGTTCATTCACTCAATGATTCGCAGAATTAGCAAAAATTTAAACGTCGAGAAAGTAGTCAATGTTTAAGAGCTTATTTTAATTTTTTCGGTATTTCCGAAAAACCTTTCCTTTCAGGTCATTATTATACACGCAAATATTATACACGGTTTTACCAAATTTTTCTTAGTGTGAAATGAATGTTATTGTTGTACTGCCATGGTAACAGGATGGTTCTTATGTTTACTTGTGCGCATAACGGATGAACATGTTGTAACTGCAAGAGTGTGCAATTAATCTAAATTGTTTCTAATTGTATTACATTTAATGTTTTAGTCACTTAATCAATTCAATATGATATTTTAAACTTACAAATGCACATTGGATGTGTTATTTTCAATTTCAATTTGCAAGATAAAGAGCTAAATGTATATGATACAGAGTGCAATTTTGGACAATATGGAGAAAATTGTGAGTCTTCATGTTCAAGCAATTGCAAGGATAGCACAATCGTGACTTGCCACAGTTTTAACGGACAGTGTCCTAGAGGATGCGTTGCTGGTTACCATGGGAATCTATGCACTACTGGTGTGTTTGATTTTATTATGTATAGAGACATAAAGCACTAATGATTACAAATGTCAAAAAACATATATTTTCTATTTTCCAATTTTCTAAAGAAAAGTCTATCATAAACATTGCGGTTTTGGAGAATGTGGAGAAAACTGCGAGTCTTCATGCTCAAGCAATTGCAAAGATAGTGAAACTGTGACCTGCAACAGGTTTAACGGGCATTGCTCCATGGGGTGTATTGCAGGCTGACGCGGGGATCATTGCAATATTGGTACACTTAACAATGTGTGATGACATAAAGATAAACATGTACTCTGTGATTCTTACCAGATTCTTAACAGATAAATTTTCAGGTATTGATTTAAAAACCAGTATCGTTACAGATTTAGAGCATACATATGTGAGATTTTCTCATATTTCAGTATGAGTTAACACGAGTAGTTGGAAAGTGGGGGTTTTTTATCAGGAAGTGACGTCAAAATGACGTCACGAGGTGTTCCAGAACCCCCATGGGGTTTCTTTGAACAGTTGTTTTAGAATCCCCATGGGGGTTCTGGAACAGGTAATTGAAACAGCGCGCGCCCGTGTCAGTGACGTCATCATGACGTCATTAGTCACGTGACCTGTCAATCATGTGTCACATGACCTGTCAATCATGTTTCATGTATATGAGGAATATTTTCCTGCTCATAAACCTTCTGGCCTGAATGGCTCAGTTGGTAGAGCAGAGAACCCGTTAGCGGACCCATGATCTGAAGGTCGGTGGATCGAACCCACCCTCGGGCATCACTTTCATATCATGAGTCCTCAATCTCTTAGAACACCCCCCGGGTCCTCAATCTTAGAAGACCCCCCCGGTCCTCAATCTCAGAAGACCCCCCCCCCCGGACCAAGACATGACATGTATCGGACCCCCCCCCGGACCAGGACATAACATGTACCGACCCCCCGGACCAGGACATAACATGTACCGACCCCCCCCCCCGGACCAGAACATAACATGTACCGACCACCCCCCTAGGATGTGATTCAACACTCCTATAAGAGCACATATGCATCATTCATGCTCTGACTGCCGTTGGATACACATGGAAAAAAGTGAAAACAGTTGCTCTTACCTGTTGTGCTGTTGAAGAACAAGTGAAGGATTGACTGGAATACACATGGGAGACGAAGTGAAACATTGGTTATTCTTTGGAAAGGAAGTGAAAGATCGGTTATTCTTTGGAAAGGAAGTAAAAGATTGCAGACGAATTGGCAAAACAGTCGTTGTAAGTGACTTTTTTTGTTACACTACGTAACATAATGTAACACTATGTAACATCATGTAACATGTAACAATATGCAACTCAAACATTTTGGGGGGTAACATAATGTAACACTATGTAACACTGTTACACTATGTAACAGTATGTGACACTATGTAACACTGTTACACTGTGTAACACAATGTAACACTATGTAACATAATGTAACACTATGTAACACAAGGTAACACTGTGTAATATAATGTAGCACTATGTAACATCATGTGACACTATGTGATTATGTAACATCATATAGCTATATGACTAAGTAATTGTTATGTGAACATAATTAGTCTAACGTATGTATGTCATTATCAGATCGTTCAACAGACAGGCCATGATAGCTCTCCGTTGAGAGCGTTTGCTTAGCTTTTTCAGAACCAATCAAAATGCGCCATACAAATGCAACTTGTTTCACTTGTTGCACTTTGTGAAACAAGTGCAACACGACTGTTGCACTTTGTGAAACAAGCTTGTTGCACTTGTTTCACAAAGTGCAACAGCAGCGTTGCACTTGATGCACTTTTTACCAATGAGAAAGCTGTTAACATCACACTTTCTGCAAAACAAAAAGAGGAAGAAAAGCCCAAAATGTCCTGGAATCACTATATTACGATGTTTATATAATTTTAAGTCAACATGAGGGAGGGTGGGTTGGTGTGGGGGGGGGGGGGTGGGGTAGAGGAAGAAAGCCCAGAATGTCCGGAAATCACTATATTACGGTGTTTATAGATCACGTGACCTCGTGTGCCGTTAACGAAAGGCCGACTTATCTCGAAAACGGTTAGAGATAGAGCGATGTGGGTGCCATTTTATTCGTGTGGCGAAAGTCGGTTTTATCTGTTTCTCATACACTCGCCAGCAGTTTCCCCACTTTTCAGCTATTCCCTCCGCAACTTCCCCCCGTTTCCCTTTACCACTTCCCCCCTTAAGCTGGTCAAACATTCCCCATCCTTAGCTCACTTGGTAGAGTAGACGGCTATCAACCTGAGAGTTGTGGGATCGATCCCACCTTGGGGCAAACTTTTTTTTTGGTTTTTGGTTTTTGTTCACTTTTATGACTCTGTGACATTATGTGACAACATGTGACTGTGACATCATGTGACTGTGTGACTTTTTTTTAATTATTATTATTATTATTATTATTATTATTATTATTATTATTATTATTATTATTATTATTATTATTATTATGATAATATTTAATTAGTCATATTTCAATGGTTTCCCATTGCAATAACTACACATAGCATAAGAATAAGTACATGTGAACAGAGTGTGGGGGAAAACCGATCGATAAATTTTAGAGTGCACTCGTACAGAATGTGGGGGAAAACTGATCGATAAATTCAAAGTGCACTCGTACAGAGTGTGGGGGAAAACCGATCGCTAAAATTTAGAGTGCACTCGTACAGAGAGAGGGGAGAAAACCGATCGATAAATTTCAGAGTGCACTCGTTCAGAGCGTAGGAACGATCAATAAATTTGAGAAGGAATGGGATTTTCCCTACGTTAAGTCCAATGTTATGTTTTATGTTATAGTAGTTGGATAATGGCACTTCTAAAGCACATTTAACAAATGTATTTTTAAATAATATATAATATATAAAATAAGTTTTAGCATTTCACCATGCTACTTATTCAAATATTCTAAAGTTATAGTAGTGTGAAAATGATACTTCTAAACCAACTTTAACAAATTTAGTTTTTAAGGATATATAATATATAAAATAGGTTTTAGCATTTTACCAAGCTACCTATTTGAATGTTCTAAAGTTATAGTAGTAGGAAAATGGTAGTTCGAGACCAAATTTAACAAATGTAGTTTTTAGTAATATATAATATATAAAATAGGTTTTAGCATTTCACCATGCTACTTATTCAAATGTTCTAAAGTTATAGTAGTGGCAAAATGGTGGTTCTAGACCAACTTTAACTAATTTTGTTTTTTGACAACATGTGATGTATAAAATAAGTTTGAACATTTTACCATGGTGTAGTAGGGTAAAAATCAGGGTTCTAAACCAACTTTAACAAATTTAGTTTTTACACGTTTCAGACGATTCTACTAACACCCTTTCTTAATGCTTTCAGGTATCGTCAGAACACATCGCTCTCCGCTAGATGTCTCTGTAGTAGATTGCTAGACAGCATAAATGGGATGAGTGTTACCTACTTTTCATCATATCAGTTTAAGCATTTGATGAAGTAACACAGTGAGTTCAGCAATGGCAGCGAATTCAGTTAAGGATACACCAGTCCTCTGCGTTGAATGCAATGTGGAATTTCCGTCTTTGAAATTGTTTGAGGCACATACATGTAGTAAGGCTGAGATGAAAACTGTAGTGAAACGTGCTCGTGACAAGTTTGCTAGCGCACGTACCGGAGCAGAACTTATATCTGCAGTGAAACGTGCACATAAGAGCATGAAAAAGGAGCAAAGAGACGAAAGATGGAAGAAGATGACATTTGGCCACACTGTCAAGTTCAGTGTATGGAATGCAATGTAAAATTTCCATCTATGGATACTTATGAGGCACATGCATGCATACCAGCTAAGATGGAAAATGTGCCTCATGAAGAACATGTTTCAAAGAAACAAAAGACAGGACAAGTAGGGAGAGGTAGAAGGGTTAGTCTTGGTGAAAACGCGCAGGAAAGACGGTTTGAGTCTGAGGATGGATCGGATTTACTGCTTGGAATGCGGCAGCAAGAGAACCGTATCAAGACACATTTGTTGGAAACCTTAAACTATGGGATGAAATGGTACATTGTAGTGCATGCGCGCTTCAAGAAACTGACAGCGAATGCTGAAGGTGTTATGGTAGAACAAGTGGATAATGCCTTTATCAGCAGTCCGACATATACAGCATACAATCCAGCGGATATTGAGCAGGACTAACCAGAAGCCTATAAAGAATTGTTTACTAAGTTTGATGAACATGAGAGACAAGGCTCTGGCTGGGTATTGGATAACATTCTGTACATTGAAGTACATACTGCTACGCCAGCGCCACTGGATGCGAGTAGTTTTATTCCACTACCAAAGAAAATGAAGAAAACAAAGGGTGTATTAAACATTCAGAATGACGACAACAAGTGTTTCTTATGGTCTGTATTGGCTCATCTTCACCCTCATGACAGAAATTCAAATCGCGTGAATCTTTACAAACCATTTGAGAAGGAATTAAAGGTAGAAGGTATGACATTTCCGACACCGATTACAGACATTCCAAAGTTTGAAAAGGAGAATGATGTATCCATTAACGTGTTTGGATATGAACAAGATGTAGTTGTTCCGATACAACTGAGTCGAAACACTAGTGCGAGAGAAATCAACTTACTTTTGATTAGCAATGACAAGAAAAGGCATTACTGTCTCATCAAGAATTTCAGCAGACTTAGGTCTTATCGATCAAAGCATAAGTGTGCATATTTTTATTGTTTCAACTGTCTTCACGGGTTTGTACGACAAGATCTTTTAGACAAGCATCGTGAAGTGTGTGGCAAACATGGTGCGCAACGTTTATCATTCCCCAAGGAACCCTTCGTCAAGTTTAAGAATGTAGCCAAACAACAGCGAGCACCTTTTGTGATTTATGCTGACTTTGAATGTTTCACGCAAAAGCATGAAGGAGACAAGTATCAACATCATCGTCCAAGCAGCTTCGCCTATGTAGTTGTGAGTCAGTACAACACACGTGCACCAGTCGTGTATCGAGGGACAACGCCGTAAAGGTCTTTTTAGACCATATGGTGAATGAACGTGATCGTATTGTGTGTGGTTTAGAGCGAACAAAGGAAATGGTGATGACTCGTGAAGACAAAGAGAATTTCAAGAACGCTGTTGATTGCTAAATTTGTCATGAACCTCTAGGAGCAGATCGTGTGAGAATCATGACCACATCAATGCCAAATATCGTGGAGCTGCACATAGTGAATGCAACTTACAATTCCGACTTAGAAAGGATAAGCAAGGGGATAAAGATTCTTTTATCATTCCCGTGTTTTTCCACAATTTGCGAGGCTATGACAGTCATCTAATCATGGAGAAAATTGGGAAATTCAAAGATGAAACAATTACAGTCATTCCCAACACCATTGAGAAATATATTGCATTCACCATGAGCAATCTGAAATTTACAGACAGCTTTCAGTTCATGAGCACCTCTCTACAGAAGTTGGTATCCAACCTGGCGGAAGAAGGGAAAGATAACTTCTACAACATGACCTCTCACATTCACGATAGTTACCAGCAAGATTTATTGTTGAGAAAGGGAGTGTACCCCTACGATTATGTGGACGAACCATCCAAGTTTGCTGAAACGCAGCTACCATCAAAGGACTAGTTTTATAGTCAGCTTAGCGAAGAGGACATTAGCGATGAGGATTATGTACATGCGCAGAAGGTGTGGGATACATTCATCTGTACCACATTTGGTAAATACCACGACCTGTACCTGAAATCAGATGTGTTATTACTAGCTGACGTGTTTGAAAATTTTCGTCAAGTATGCCTCAACACGTATGAATTGAATTACTATAAGCACCAGGACTGTCGTGGGATGCAATGTTAAAAGCGACAAAGGTGAAGTTGGAATTGATCAATGACATTGACATGTACCAAATGGTTGAGCAAGGCATACGTGGAGGAATATCCGTGATCACACACAAGTATGCGAAAGCAAATAATCCCTACGTACCAGATTACAATTCTGAGATACCAAACAACTACCTGATGTACCTCGACGCAAACAATTTGTATGGCTGGGCCATGTCACAAAGCATGCCACAAAGAGGATTTATGAGGGTGAGCGAGCCAGAATCCATTGACTTCATGGATGTAGCTAAAGATGACGACATTGGATTCATTTTGGAAGTGGATTTAGAATATCCAAATTCAATCCATGATCGTCATAATCACTACCCAGTGGCTTCAGAACGAAAATGTATCAAATTTGGAGAATTGTCAGAGTACAGTCAGAAGCTGCGGAAAGATCTGAACATGAAAGACAAACCCAGTGAAAAGCTCATTCCTAACTTGTCTGACAAGAAGAAATATGTACTTCATTACAGGAATTTACAACAGTACGTCTCACTGGGGTTGAAAGTCACCAAAGTACATCGCGCCATCATGTTTGAACAGAGCAAATGGTTAGCAAAATACATTAAATTGAACACGGAAAAGACAAAATTGGCTAAGAACCCATTTGAAAAAGACTTCTTCAAACTGATGAACAACTCATTGTTTGGCAAAACCATGGAAAATGTGAGAAAGCGAATCAATGTTGAACTTGTTCACAAGGAAAAGCGGTTCAAGAAACTTGTAGCCAAACCTTCTTTCCACAAATTCAAAATTTTCAACGAAGATTTGACCGCTGTACATTTACGCAAAGTGGATTTGCTTTTGGATAAACCCATTCAAGTTGGCTTCACCATTCCCGACCTCAGCAAAGTGCTTATGTTCAACTTTCATCGTGGTCAAGTATCCCAATGCCAAGTTGTCGTTCAGCGACACCGACAGTCTATGTTATGACATAGAAACGGAAGATATCTACAAGGATATGCAGCAAGATGCTGACCTGTTCGACACAAGTGACTATCCGCCAGATCATTTCCTACATTCCAACATGAACAAAAAAGTGCTTGGGAAAATGAAAGATGAGACGGCAGGCATCCCCATTGAAGAGTTTGTTGGACTCAGACCGAAAATGTACAGTTTATTGTGCGGTGGGAAAGAAAAACATACAGCTAAAGGCATCACTCGAGCTTGTCAAAGACGTATTAAACATGTGCAGTATAGAGACAGTTTGTTCAAGAAAACTGAAACAATGGCTACAGGACATATTATTCGAAGTCATAGTCACCAGCTTTTCTCGGAGAAGATGAGGAAAGTAGCCCTCTCCCCATATGACGACAAGCGATATGTGCTGAATGATGGCTATTCCACCTTAGCGCATGGACATTACAAAGCAATGTTATAAAAGGGGGAGGTCCTCCAACGTAAGAGTTATTTGAGGTGTGAACATTGAAGCGTAAACATGGAACTTGAAAGTCGTAAGAGATCTGCAACTGATATGGATACTCTTGCAGATACAGTTAAAAACTTAGAAATGGAAAATCCTACCACTACCATCAAGAAATTGAAAGTGGAGACGACACCAACACCACAGTCGTGGGATGGAATGTTTTCTCTAGGAAATGGAAAGTATATCAAGATTATGAAACAAAGCAATGAAGGAGTGATAAACATTCGCAAGTACCTCAGAGATGAGGGGACTGGAAGAAACCGTCCTACGAAAAAGGGTATTTTGCTGACAATACCTGAATGGAAAATGTTGAAGAAGCAAGTGAAAGAAGTGGATAAAAGGCTTCGAAGACAAGAAGATGGCTCATAACAAGGTATTCTCATCATGAATGCACTCATGTTTAACGGTGGTGCTTACCTTAGTGGAAATGAGAGGAATGAAGTGATACTAGGTTCTCGGAGAAGTTCTGATTATCGGTTTAAACCTGAAGTGTGGAAAGACTTTAAAAACATAACGCTTAAACATGACTTTAAACGCAGACTTGAAAATAAAGTTGAAGTGACGGTGACTGAATATGATTCTAACATACGTGTGACATTCTGAAGAAATCTTTTACAGGATTATCCAGAGGATTATCATGGAGATGTACCTGATACTCCATATGCAGATATGATTGACTTTGATATGAAGAATTGGCGCGCAGTCTTACGATTCCTAGAAGCTGCTCACTCTTCATCATCTTGCGAGCATAAAAACGTCTTTGCAGACAAGGAGACAGCTCACAGTTAATCTGACTGTTGAACGAGATGGAAGACTTTTTATCGGATTATGAACCCATTACACATGGGTTCTCATATATGCAAAACTTATGTGATGACATTGTGCTAAAACATTTCGGAAAGTATATCGTTCTATCACCTGACGAACAATCTGTGTTGAAAGATCATCTAGAAAAGTTCAGGAAACCTGGCTTTCTCCTGGTAGTCTCAAATGAATTAGAAGTGCGTGTGACTGAGAACTGCTTAGACGTGTTTGTACAATTTCGTCAATATGACGAGCTTACAGAACACTACGACTACATCACCCTCAACACAGTGGAATGGTACGCTCTGTTACAAGCATTGGATTGGAAAGAACCTGACGCTTGAATTCAAAGAGGACAGAGTGCAACTCATGCGAGGCACCAAGTCCATTGAGCTGACGCATCCCATGTGTGTTATGGTGATGAACATTGACATGAATGATCATGGATGTGAACTGAAACTGTCTGAACATGAAGATGTTAAAATAATAAAGTTTGGTAATGGACAGTGTTATGCTAGTTTTCATAGCATTTACAAACGTGGGTGTAATGTCTATGATACATATATTAATTTAGAGTGGTATGAATGGCATGTGTTTATTGATGTATTGAATGTATTTGTGAAATAAAAGTTTAATGTAAAATAATTGTTGAAATGTAAATAATGTATAACACAATAAAAAAGAATGTTGTATAAAACTGTCTTGTTTATTTACAATATCCATAATAAAATTAACAATTACCAACAACTTAACTAATACAGCATCAATAAAATAATGGTTTATAATGTCTATATACAAAATCCTTCACAACAAAATCACCATTACTTCTTCTTAATACATCAATGATTTCAAAAGGACTATGTCCTCGAGCTCTTTGAATTATATAATACACACAATAAAATCCACATGTAGATGATATCGGTGTTTGTAATGGAACTGAATTATAAATGAAATTAAACTTTAAAAACTTATTCAAACGACTGTCTATAGGTAAATATTCTGCAGGGTCTTCGTCATAATATACTGCCACCCAATGCTCTCCTGGCTCATCATGATCGTCTGTGTTGATGACATAGGCACCGCGTTGTAAAGATGGTAACTGGTCGATGGCAAACGCACCTTGAAACAAGTCTTTTGTCGCGGCATCATGGGATAGGATGGCTTCTATCTGCTTCGTGTTCATAACTGGTAGTCCAATTGAATGCTACGATTTGCACTTATTTCAACAATGTTATCAAATTCAGCATAGACTATAACATTGACTGTATTTTGCAGGGGACCACCAAATTTCATTTCTAGTCTCAAATTCCCATGTTTGATAAGGGCATAATGATCAGCACCATCATAATCAGGTGGTAAGTTAAAAGAAAATAAAGAGTAACCTCTAGGCCAATCTTCCCGTTTTATAATGGAACTTTTCTCACCATCCAATCTATCAAAAGATTTGTAAAGAGTTTCAAAAGCATCAAGATATTTGCCTCGATTTATATCAAGCTTGAGAGGTTTGGATAGGACTGGTTCACCATCAGAGTAAAGCTGCATAAAGTTAAGATCAAAATGTTCAAAATTGTATGGATTTCTCAATACTGTTCCAGCAAAGGATTCATTATGAACCATTCCAATGACAATACGTTTTGGTAATTGACCTAAAAAGATGCTATCTTTCACAAAAGATTGAAATCCAGTTGGAATAGCTAAAACTTTACACTCTTTTCTATTAATAATAAACTTAGCAGGACTTTTCATCAATGCATCTGCATGTCCCAACTGAATACCTGGATTAACCCTCACTTTGCGAATGGTTAAAAACGCTTCTCTCACTTCTACTTTAAAACCATTATTTGCAGCCATTAATACATATTCATCTTTTTGTCTATGTAAACGTAATTTCATACTAACACCATTGGTAAGATAACGATCCTGCTCAAACAAATCTACCCTTAAACCACCTGTAAGCATAAACTCACGGCTTAGACGTGTATACAAATAACGATTATGTAAACCATTACTTCCTGTTTCAGCTAGATCGCCACCATCAGCATTTACATGAAAACCTTATATATATTTTTCATGATTAGGTCTTTTCACCTCATGAGTATTCATTGACCCGGCAGTATCTTTATAGTTGAGACGCATAGAGCGCTCAGAATGGAGACTTTCTTCCGAGTCATGAATGAGATGAGATATGATGCTGGTATAACCATGGGTATTGTTCCTATGTGATACCAATCGATCATTTAGAAATAATTCAATATTGGACCATAAACCATCAAACAAATCATTGATACATGACACGTTATCATCTACACCACACAGTGTTCCATCAGCCTTTACAATGCGACATATAATATGGAGTTTACTGTTCTTTAAATCTAGATATTCTTCTGTACTCGCAGGAATGTAGAATTCTATTGGAGCACCCTCTCTAATGGTAGTCATTGGTTGATAGTCTACATTATAACTTTTTTCTACAGCAGTTTGCGTTGGTGGTATGTGAAACCATTCTCATGGAGAAAGACTACATTCACAAGAATGATTATGAATTCACCATGTGTTTACAGGAACATAATGAGGTTCTCCATAACTTTTCATGATAATGTCTCCATCATGTCCTTGTATTCCAACAGAACGTAGCAAAGGAACATAATAATCACCAACAACTTGTGGCTCACAAATACTACAGTACACATAAAGTGTATAAAATCCCTGTTTCACATCGGCTTTATGTTCAGCTGTACACGTTTCAGTATACCATTGATCTGGGATTAATCCTAAAATCTCAGCTAATCCAACGGAGAATGACACTTCAAAGCCATAATTTAGAAATAGAAACACGCGTCGTCAAATTTTATCATACTTTATCCGAATAGCTTCTTTGAGGTCATCTTTCATAGAATTAGTCGCTTCTTCATTGACTGCATGACATATCTCTTGTATGGATCTGTAGTAACCATAAGGAATATTGATTGTGTCAAGAACAACATCATTCAGTGGTTGTTGTCGATACTGAATAGAATAGTCCATTCCATGTCTCATGGTTGTCCAGGTATGTGGATATTGAATTTCAGCTAAAGCCACTTCATATTTTCCGTTCAGATAGATGGTTCGAGGCATACGAATTTGATAATTCGAAGTCTTGTTGTTGGGATAATAGTTCATACTAGCATTGCTGGGTAAAGTAATGTAAAAACTTGTTGACTCCATGACAGGTAAATCGTTTATGTGATGTAGATAGACTAGATGTGTATATACATTACTTCATGTTTGACACTCGTCGTCTACATTGCTGTCTACATTGTCGTCTAAATTGCTATCTACATGATCTACATTGGTATCTACTACTTCTCCCTGACAACAAGCACTAACACACCTAACTTTTACAGTAACAGTATTTTTATTTCCATTTTCTTTACAACAACAACACCATAACTCTTTAATCCATGTTAAAAAGTCTCCATCCTTCTGGAAACAACCTTTGTTGACGTTGTTGTATCTCTTTTGTAATATCTTCACGAGTTGTCTTTTTGCTAAAAACAGTTTTTGGAATATTAGCATCTACAATTTCCTCAATAAACTGCTTCCAACCATGTGGTGGTTCTCGTCGTTCTTTTCTTCTTGTAGAAACCAATGCTTCTTTCAACAAATCAATAATGTTGGAATTTGTAATGACAGTACCCCTTTTTAAAACAAGTTTATTTTTATCTGTCCATCTCGTGCCATATTTCTTAAGTTCTGCTAGAAGTTGTGTTAGTTTTACATGATAAATAGGTTGAAAATGGTTTAGAAACTGTTGGGACTTTTCTGATTTTTCTGCTTTGGATGATGTAACAGACTTTTGTTGCTGTTGTTGTGACTGAATTGTTCGTAAATGACGGCCAAGAACTTGAAACATTTCTGTTGCCTTTTCACAAGTTTGTTTCCCACGTAAAAGTTTATTCACTTTCGTTTTGATTTCACCATCTTTTCTTTTCTAACAACATTTTATATTCATATTCAGGAATGAGGACCATTTTCATTGTATGTTTCATTTTAACAGCAACTGAGCTAACAATGGTAATGCAAATTTAGCAATAGCTCCAATGAATCCTCCTTTCTGATTAACCAACTTCTTTTTTCTTCGAAGTGATATCTTCTTATCTGCTAGTGTGCGTAGGGTATGACGTTCACGCTTGAATACCTTATACCTTTTTGAACTTAAGGTAAATGTCCTCGCAATATATTCAAGCAAATTTGAAACAAGCTAGTTAATTCCTCCTTAGTGGCTTGTTGTAGCAAGGATTTACGTCGTTTTGGCCCGCTGCGTGCGAGCAAGTGAAGAAAAGGTTGATTTGCTTGAATACGTTTAGACATCTTGGCTGCGAATGGTCAAGTGACTTGGTTCTTGTTCATACGCTACTTTATCAACATATACGTAATGTGTATCTTTTGGTAAAATGCCTGTACGAATACGTAGTTGATCATTCGTCTTCGGCTTCAAATCAATGAATAAATAGCCATGAGGTTTGCTGGTAGCATCTTGATAGGCTTCTATGAGAAATTGAGATTTTCCAGGATACATTTGTCGCGCTAATGTACTTATTTGTTGACTGTCTCTAGGATTTTTAAACAGAATGATGTAATGTGTATTCAAACTAATATTTCGCATTTCTCTACCATGATGGAATAAATTAATAAATTATGCACAATAAAAATAATGCTTAGATTTTGATGACTGCTACCAACACTAAAGAGACGTGTCATTCGCTCATCACTATGACATTTGGTCATTAAGTCATCAATGATGAGTAAGTTTGGCTTTTTCGGATTAAAACGCTCTTCAATGTCATCTGGAATGCCTTGGTAAAATTCCACACCCTTTATTCCCTTGTATAAAGGCTGATCTGCTGCATAGAGCCATAAAATGGTTTTTGGAGAGGGTTTAATTAACTTTTGTTCTAGAATTTCTCTAACTAGAGAAGTTTTACCACTGTCTGTAGGTCCAGAGACCAAACATGTGAATGGATGCTTCATTTTCGAATATCAGTTTCTTTCACCCAACTGTTAAACTTCTTTGGCCAACCTAACCACTTCACAAATAATTCTTTAAACATCTCGTCTTTTTCGTGTTTTCAAAACCTTTTCAATTCTGTAGACAGATTCAATATCTTTTGTCACTTTCTGTAGTTCTTCTTCATAGAAATGTCCATCAATATCTTCGTCCAAAAAGTCTTTCACACGATACAAGTGTACTCCTTGCTTCTTACAACGATGTGTGATAATGAAAACTTCTTGCGTCCATTTTATATGATAATCCCGTTGAAATACATATTTCATGTGGGAAATGCGAACCTGATCACCAATTCTGAATTTCTGTATTGAAATAGAATTATGCTTTATTGTACAGGAGCCGACATGCGTTATTTCAGTCTTGACACTTGACGAAACTGATGAACGTCACATCGAAACTTTTATCATTTCCATGTACATTGAAACAAGGGTCAAAGGTCGAATAAACGTTCGCCGACTGCTGTCTTATGCAGGTATCGTTTGGCAAAATCTGGTGTTGTAAACTAGGATTCAAATTGTTTCTTGAAGCTAGTTTGCAAGTACATAATTATAATTACAAAAAACACAGTTTTATTTTAAGGATATTCATCCAAACACAGATCCTTATGAGGTCGTGGCCATGTTAAATACATAGCTATTAAAACAGTTCAGTAATTTTTTTATTTGTCAACTGTTTATTTATTGCCTTTACTTTTAGATTTGTCACTATGCTGATGTAATTATATTGACTTTTTATGCTATTACAGAAATGGAGCTCGCCTCACTGGGATAGCCTGCAGCATCCTATTTGACATGTGCAGTGCCGAGCAAGAATTTAACGTATTTCAAGTCGTTCAAAAGATCAGACGTACACGAACCCAGTTCATTGGTTCCTTGGTAAGGTGCCTTATAAACAGCGTCAATACAGATACTAAGCGTACGTCACTGTAGCATACTACAGGCACCAGTAATGCCTTTGCTTCATTACGATACAACAACGGTGACGAGAAATAGGTTGATAAACTTACAGTACATTTCATATCATTTCCTGCAGTACTTCAATTCTTTTTAAATTATAATATACATGTTTTAAAATTTGCTGTTTTCTGATTTAGGAACAGTACAAGCAACTGTACGAGATCGTCAAGGAATTTTCAACAACGGAATCAGAATATTTCAATGTTAAATAACAGTTTTTGCTTATACAAACATTGGCTTCACAACTGTAGTGAAGTTGAGAACATAGTGAGCAGAGATATTAAATTTTCAAACTTGGTTACTGCATAGAACTTTTGAAACGAAACTCCATGGTTACTGCTCTTTTACGAGTCTTCTAGCCAGCCTCATTTTATTTAATTTCGTTAATAAATGTACTTTAGCTGTATTTCCTTGTGCATTACTGTGTTATCGGTGATGAAGATTTAGAATTGCTGAGCACATGTTATCAGAAAAATGTTATTTGAAGCGTAGCAATATTTGTAACTTCGGATTTTTTGTTGCTCTTTACTCGGTGTATTACACTTACTTGATTTAGGCACATAATTATCATATGTATTGTATATACGTGACTGTTAAATGTCCTGCCATTTCAATACATAAATATTTTTTATCAAGATAAATTTGTAACATTTAACGTTTAAAAATTTTATTTTGTTTAACAAGGCCTTTGGTTGAACTAAGCAATCTAATTTTCAATAAAGCTTGATATTCCAACTATATTGAACTTAGAAGCTATATGTTTACAATTTTTTAAGCCATTATAATATGCCTTAGAAATTAATCTCGGTGACTTCTGAACTGCGAGCTACTCTCTCCGCGGACTACTGTCTGCAGGCTGTCTCTTGATATATTATCTCGCAGGCTGCAGTCTCAGACCAATTTTAACATTGTTGTAAAAAGTTTTTGCTACGTTCTGTAGAATTTTTATGTGTTTATGCAATTCCGGTCTTATTTCACAAATGGCAGTCTGATTTCAAAATTGTATAAAATTTGTGTAAAAACAAATAAAATAAATAAACCACGGGCTTCTGTCTGGGTGACTTCTAACTGTGGGCTACTCTGTCCGCGGACTACTGTCTGCAGGCTGTCTTGCGGGCTCGTGTCTTAGATCCATTTCAGCATTGTTTTAAAATGTTTTTGCTACTTTCTGTAGATCTTTTTATGTGTTTACAAAAGGGCCTTCGCAAAAAAGCAAACTGCAGTTTGTTAATCAAACGAACTCCCAGATTTAAATTGAGATAAGCAATTACAATTGTATCTTGAAATGAAAACGTCACAAAATCGCAATTCACAAGCTAACCATGCAATTTTTGTGGCTTTCCCACTTGAATATAATCACTGAGAAAAGTTGTTCAAAGTGGTTTGTAAATTTCTAAATGAAAAGCAACTGGTAATTTGGGCTTCTTCGCCAATTAGAAATTAGTTAAATTCAATGGCAAAGTTAAAAATGGCGGTTTAGTGGCAAGAATTCCCTTACCTTTCACTCCTCTTACACAGAATGTTGAATGGCAATTCTTGGTCATGAATGGTATTCATATTTCGTGCGACTTATTTATGGGGAAATTTGATGTTTGTATTTAAAGCAAACCTTTGCTTATTCTGCTATTTTTTAAAATTCATTGCATCGAATATGCGAATTCCATGGTGGTCACAGCGAATTCCCTAAACATTTCAGGAAATGTGAGTATTCTCTGAGAAACTTGTTGCACAGCACTGTTAAAGCTTACAGTATGTCAACAAATGCTTGAATCATTCACAGCGTGTTTTAAAGTGAGAACAACCAATACTGCTTGTTTCACATATTTGTGACGCAAGAAGTTGTTTTTGGTACAGTTTCTATTTCGATAAATTTTGTCAATTATTTGTATAGATCTGATGGATATAAATAATAATAACGGCTTAAGGTACAGTAATCACATCATTTTTGATATTGAAACTCAAGGTTGTGACCGGTGCTTTACACTGTTTAGGAGCTGGAGTTTGAAAATCACCTTTACTGCTTACGGGTTTGCAATATAACTATCCAGCAAACTATTTTATTCTATTTTGGTACAAAAATAAACTAGTTAATTAACAATATATCAGCTTACTCATTACTGTGTTCCACAATCATGTACTTCGAAATAGGTCTACAAAACCAATTTTTAGGGATTCCCTCTCAAGTAAATTTGGCATGATATATTTCAAAGAAATTTACACAAAGTAATACCATAAAACTGCTTTATTTTTCTCCAAAGACAACGGCTAAACATTCATTAAACCAGGTGGCTCAATGGGGAGGTTCTTTTAGAAGTAATTATCCGTGACTAGCACCAATTAAATGTAAATTAACTGGAAAGGTGAAATTATTGAAATAAAAAATGCGGTAAATCGCCTAACAGAAATTAATTATGCTATTTTTTAATACTTTCTCTATCTCCAGAAAAGGTACAGCATTATTTTATAAATCGAATTGCAAAATTTTAACTGCTATGACTTTCTGCACAACGTAACCAATTCCATAGTGATGTCGTTTGGTGTGCTTATTCCCTCACCACTACAAGTCTTCACTGTTACCGTACTTGCTTCAAAATCACGAGATTCTAAATAAAGCTGTTGATTTCTTAGTGAGGACATTCCAAGTCAGTGGCCTGTTTGTAGGCTACTTTATTTGCCAGAAAGTGTATCTGAAATCAGATACAGTGTACGCTGAATCACAATGTAAGTAAAATGTCATGCACGTTTCCTCTAGAGACAGGAAGCAAGCTCATGTTCTTAAACTGAGTGGGTTTGATAAGGAATTGCTTCCATTTACCCGTGCCAATTTATTCGCGGTAAATGGATTGTGGTACGCAGACATTGTCACTGCAAAAGAACTTTGTGAAAAAGAAGAATGGTATTTTTGCTGTTGTAAATTTTCACATTTTTAAACATGTGCTTAAAACTACATGTTGCAATTGTAATTAACATGAAACTCATCAATATCGTTGTAAGCAATGATAGTGTGATATTCCCAGTCACACAGATTCTCACCAACATTTTTCAGCCTGCCTATCAGCGCAATAGGAGATTCTTTACTTTAAATATTAATTCTTTCAATACTTGCTATAACCTGCTCATTCGCAATATTTTGGATTTTATAGTTACGAATTGTATTATTGTTTCATAATTATTTAAAGTAAATTAAAGTTTTAAATGGAGTGATGGTTCTCTCAGTTGGTTAGAGCATTGGTGCAATAAGCCTAAGGTCCATGGTTCGATTCAATCCAGGGGTGGTAAGCAGGGTATTGACCTTCTCCCCAATTCCATCGTTTAGAAGAATGAAATCGATCAGATTCCCTGGGATGGAATTTAAAATGAGCGCTCTTTGAGTCTATTTCCCATCTCTTTAAAAAGTTAAGCTTCTTCAGTACTCAAAAAGTTGTAAAAATAGAAAAAGTATGCGTTTAAATTTTTTTTTGTTGTTTAACTATTCAGTTTGCAATTAAGCGCATGACACTTAAGTTCTGCTTTCCTGTTGTTGTTTTTCTTGTTGTTCAGATCTTTTTCTTTTTATTCTTAGATCAAAGCAGACCGTTGCTTTGACCTTAAATAATATTTTTTTCTGTCAAACCTGCTATGACCTGCCCACTCGATATATTTTGGATTTTATAGTTACGAACTGTATCATTCTTTCATAATTATTTAAAGCAAATTAAAAATAGACAGTTATCTTGGTTGGTTGCAGCATTAAACTAATGAACCCAGGGTCCATGGTTCGATTTCATCCAGGTGTGGTAAGGAGGGCGTCGATCTTCGCTCCAATTTCCTCGTTTAGAAGAATGAAATCGATCAGATCCCCTATCATTGAATTCAAAATTATCGCTCTATGAGTCTCTCTGCCATCTCTTTAAAAAGCTTAACTTGTTCAGTATTCCGAAGTTGAAAAATCGGAAAAAAGAATACGCTTTAATTTGTCATTGTTTAACTTATCAGCTTATAATTAAGCATAAATGCATAAATTATGCTTTCCTGTTCCATTTGTTCAAATTTGAAAAAGTTATATTATATTATTGGAGCTATATTTTGCCAAATAATTTTCATTCTTGTTGTTGTTTTCATTTTCATCAGGTTTGCATATTTATATTTTATCTAAATATTCTGAATAAAGTATGTAGACATATGATTTGTTTGTATACTTTCTATACTTAATTAGTATTTTGGAAATCTAAAACTTACTGTTTTTGAAGACATGTATAATGTTTTTTCAGTTCTTTTTGACGCAATATATTCAATGTATTCAAACGCTTTTCTAATTGAAACTAAAACACATACTTAATTTTGTTGGAGTTATTATAAATAAAGTCATCTTTTACATCTAAAAAATTTGAATAAAGTATGTAGATATATGATTTGCATTATATACTTCTTTGTGCAAATCTTAAGCCTAATTTCGTAACACATTCTACACTGTGATAAAATAACACATAAAGAAATAATTTTTTTTCGCTCGTACTTTATTGTCTTTTTTTTAAATAGAAGTCTTATTTTCAATTGACATCGTCCTGTTGTTGTCAACCATCGCTAAACAATTGAGGTCGCAATAAGTACTACTGTCAACATTGTGAGAATTCAATGCAACCTCATGCACAGCCTCGACTATTAGGGTAATTATTCACAATTATATCCGGTCTGTCAATATAAACACACAAAACTATAGCTACAGATTGCCAATATACCAAAGGACACAAGAAAAATTAAATGTTTCAAACAGTTTTGCACCATATGCTGTATTCAAGATTTTACGAAGAGTTTTGATATGTGACTCATTAATTTATGAAGTTCCTAATTCTGATATTTCTTTCCTTAGGAATTCCTATGCATAACCGGCCTTTAATCACATATGTTTACGCAGCGATTCAGTGGAAACGAGCGGTTATAGGCTGGTTCTACACTGCCAGTGATTGTTTGACACTTTGGATGCACAAAACTGCCTTCTCCAATCTGCTGAAACGTTATAATGGCACAGACCACACACAGAAAGACCCGAAGCGGTCGTCCTTGCGTTATTACTCGTCGCTAGTATCCGCATGTGATCTCTTTCCTCAATGACCAAAGAGGAGACTTCCGCAAATTATCCACAAGATTCCACCTACAGCATAGAGGAATGGTGAATGATCGAAGATTGAAAATTGAGTGCGTCCGACGAAAAATTACATTCAAAAGAGACTCTTGAAAATGCGTAAATTTAGTGACGAGACCATGTTCCAGACATACCGCACAGATGGGCGCCAGCGTGTAAACAACGAATATTATGCCTCGGTTTGCGTCAGTCATCTCTTTCTCTTTGATGCTGAGACTGCATAGCACCAAAATTCTTAGAAAGGTAAAATGTGACCTTTGTTTTGATTCAATTCCATTTCTTTGAGCTCCAGAAATAAAGTTTTGAGTTTGCTTTTTAAAGAGATTTGGCAAGCTAAGGAAAGTGCCTGTTTTAACAAACTGTTGACTATATAAAGGGACATGTTATGCTATCAGAATCTTAAAAATAGCCTTTCTCAATTAATATTACACCAACTTAATTTCATCTAGTAATGTCAGCTATTAATATGTTAAGGAAATTCGTATTAACAAAGAATGCACGCATTAACTGAAATGTTCCGGGATTTCATGTATTCGCTGCGACAGCAGGAAGACACATTTTTCATGAATGTGTGTTATCCCTTAAACGAAAGGCCAACGAATAGGTGAATCCACCAAAATCGTTTACGACAAATGCAAAATCAGACTAAGAGGTTTAGTGATGTGCTCAAACTGACAAACAATTGTTTACTATAGTCAACTATAATTTTCTTCTGCAGTCTATGTAGATCGTTCGATATTTATACCTTGCTAATCGTTATTCCTCTACGCCCATTCTGCCCGCCCGTGATGCACGGTTATGGCTATTTCTTTCCTAGAAACTATTCAACACAAACTGCACAACCACTCTGAAAATTTTGCTCCTTACAATTGTTTAAATGAAGCTTTCCTCAAAAAATCTAAAAAATACAATAATATATTATACCGAATTATTAGCCTCCGAATTATTAGCCTATCATATAAAATTTGATAGCAACCCAATAAACACTGTGCGAGAGGAGGCATTTTATACAAACTCTAAACATATTTCAACATAAACATGTAACCGTTTTTGGCCGATCGCCACAAGCTGGTACCCATATTTTTTATGCTTAGTTCGTGCCCCACACCCCACCCATAATTTATTTTTTAACTAGGATTCTTGTGTAAGAAATTTCAATTTCGCAATAAGAATTCACTGAGAAAATGCATTAAAATATCATACATAGACTGATATAATCTAAAATTGAACTCCCATTTATATCAACTAAGTTGTACATTTTCGTGTGTATAGTTTTGTTCAATTTAACGACCACGCTTTTATTCTGATGTTGTTAAATTTCTGACTGAATTTCAATGCTGCTCACTAGATTGATTTGTTATTTGGACCACGATATTCATATTCATTCCAATATTCCTTAGCTTTCCGTCTTGTACCGCCCGTAATTGTATGTGAGATAAACAAATAAATGCCTCCATTATGGAGCAATGTGATGCGCCGTTTTACTTTAACGTCACACCACAAAAGGGTACTGATTTAATAGTATGTTGAAGGGCAAAAGAAACTTTACATCTAAAAATTCAGATGTTCTTAAACAGCAAAATTGTTTTTATGAGAATCTGACCCAGTTTTAAACTATATTTAAGTTTATATGAAGAGTTTTGATATGTGACAGATCAATTGATGAAGGTCCCTATTCTTTGACTTCTTCTTTCATTTTGGCATCCTAATGCATAGTCATATTTAACCACACAAATGTTCCGTGGGAACATTAAGATGGTGCTACTCCCACAAAACTGTCGCAACCAAACCATAAACCACTGGCTGAGACCACACTACCACCGGTGGTTAGCAGCAGAACTGCTGTTTTTAAGCTTCGGAGGCGTTAGTATGATACAGAGCACACCCAGAAATGTCCTCGAAGCGGTCGCCCACGCTTTACTGAAAAGAAGGGTTAGATGTTTGACTAGGTAATTAAGGCAAAATAAAAGCTTATGCATTTGGTCTCAACAACTGTCACCACAATCCTGAATGAGGACCTCATGTGTGATGCGTAATCTAACGAAAGTGTCACAAAATTAAAGTCTTACAAGTAGCCATACAAAGCCTTGACCAACTGCTTATGCTTCTACAAGACCGCATAATTAATCCATTGTGTGAACACATACATTCGAAAATATTGATTAAATGTGTAACATTTTGTAAATCTGTAACAAATTAGGCAATTGCATTTAGCTCAGTAAATCCGAAAGACAAAATACAAATTTGGCCAAGAACAGAGTGTTTAAAGCACTGTGGATTGCGCCTACTTCAGCCACCAATCTCTAACGTTTGAAACTGTGTCATATCATTGAGATCAAGTTAATACAGTTGGTAAATTACAGAGTTCAGTCTTTTATTTTCTGATAATGATGGGTAACAAACGAATATAATATTTAGCACAGACCTATATGATAAAACATATTTAATTATTACATACATTTTACACTTAAGCGAAGATTTTGCTAGAATTTATAGCTTCAAATTCTAATAACAAATTGCAGTTTGTGAATCGAACCACCTCCCACATTTGAATATAGAGATTAGCGATTCCAATTGTGTGTTCAACTGAAAACGTCACAAAATCGCAGTTTACACTGCCAGTCATGCAGTTCTGTGACTTTCCCAGTAGTAAATAATGTCCTTCTCATACAGAATGTAAAATGACAATTTTTGTCATGGGTTAATGGCATTCACACTTCGTATGACTAATTAGCCGCTCACTTTGATTTTTGTATTCACAGAAAACAAACAATCTTGTAGGGAATTCGCATATTGTGTAAAATTTGCGGAATACGCGAATTCCATGGTGGTCGCAGCGAATTCCCTACACTTTTCAGGAAATACTTGCACTCCCTGATCACACTAATCCCCTGCAAGAAACTTATTGCGCAACATTGTAAATGGTTGCAGAATGTCAACAAAAAAGTTAAATCATTAACGCTAGCATAATTAAGTGCCTTGGTTCCTGCAGTGTATTTTAAAGTAAGAAAAACCAACACTGGTTGTTTCATATGTTTTAATTTCAGTCAAGAAAACTGTAAAATTTATTACACCAGGTTGCTCAGTAAAGTAAGACGTATTGTAAGTAAGTATTCGTGACTGGCACCAATTAAGTGTAAAAAGTGACATCATTGAAATTAACAAAATGTGTTATATGCCGTAGATGAAAACTGCATGAAAGGAATTATGTAATTTTTCTCAATCTCCAGAGAGCGTACAGCAGCAATGTCATAACTCTAATTTTGAATGTTATGACTTTATGCACAAAATAACGAATAGCAGTGATGTCACTTAGTATGCTTGTATCCTCCCCACTACAAACTTTTATTGGAGCCGTACTTGTTTAAATAAGGCGATATTCTAAATATAGCTGCGATTCAGTGTCGATTTCTAAGCGACTTTATCTACCAGGACGTGTACTTGAAATCAGATTTCATATTTCACTTTAAATATTTTCATTATTATCATTGTTGAATAGAAGGCGAAAGCTGAAGTAAAACTGAAAAGTATATAAACAATGTGCAAACTGTAGAATATCAAGCAAGAATAAACATTCCTAATAATTTTTCTAAAACTAAACACATGGGACGTATCCCAAATGTCAAAATGGGTGGAATTTTACATGTTTGTTTACTTGTCATTTGGACTACCTCATACGCTGAATCACACCGTAAGTAAAGTAATGCACATAGGTGCTGGAAGCATGCTCATGTTCTTGAATTGTGTAGGTGTGATTGGGAATGCTACCGTTTATCTACATGAATATGTGATTTGTAGTAAATGAATTTTCTTTTTAAATATTATACCAATAGTAACAATCCTTTCATGACACTTTCTACAAAATAGAACTAGAACATTTTAGTTTACCTTAGTACTGCCTCTTGGCAGAGTACGGAAACAGTATGAAACTTGTTGAGAAAGCATGCCATCAGATAACAATGACATCCAGCAACGTCGGGTGATCATTAAAACAAATAGACAGGACATCGAAGTCGAACAGAAGTGGTAATTTTGATTCGAGATAGAGTTCCTATCAACGTCAGCAAACGCCATTATTTCTGAATCATTTTTAATTTTTCTCCAATATCTGAACTTGATGCCACATAGTCAATCAACAAATCGAACAGAATTTAAAAATTGAAACAATTGTTCAACATCGTGACCAAACATCCTTTAAATGCCACTGTCAAGCACCAAAATTGAAATCATGTTATGACTGAATAACTGAACCGACTTAATCAAGTTAATAAGTGCTTCTCAAAAAATGAAAAATAGCGAATTGGTCAGTCTCGTCTTTTAGCAAATATGAGATCCGGCCGAATACTTTTCTCCAAAAGTTGAACTTGACATTGGTTTAAATCTCATTATGTGCTAATCCGCAACCGGAATGAAAACCGTTTTAGTACCTTGAAATTCAAAGAGATTAAAAATGTATTGCTTCTTATTTTAGTGGACATTTGCTTTGAGCAATTTTTACTGTATCTACACAAAAAAATGACTTAACAAATTTTATAAATCGATCTGATTTATGCTTATGTGCGTACCTACGTAAGAAATTTCAATCAGCTTCCTTTTCTATTTTGAGGAATCTTGGTTTCATTGGTTTCCTGCTTGAACTTTTATAATTGAAAATGTGGATGTTTGCACAGTTTTTATCACCCAGGAGTTTGACTGTTCCTCTTCAATCTTGGTAGAAAGCTATTTCAAGTAGAGTGGAGTCTTAAACGATGTGTTCTGTAGTTTTTTCTCAAATAGTGAATACTATTTCAATAATTTCCCCTGTGGCTGAATGCATATTCTGGCAGGTTCGAATGAGTGTTTTGTGGCAATCGGAAGGTTCGAAGCAGACAAGGCTCTCCCGAAATAGTCAACTCTCTCTAGAGTAGAAAAATAAGGAAGGCTTCTTGTGCAGGGAAAAGTTAACGTTATGACGCTATGACGAAAAAATATGGCCGCCATACGGATTACATCTTCCAGTGTTAGAAACCAACCTAATGTCAAAATCCAGTAATTTCATAAAGGTATCGTGATCCACGTATGATTTCTAAGCATTCGACAGCAATTCAAGCATCATTGTAACGTCGTTTCGATATCCGAGTGTCTGCTACGAAGGATCTGACCAGAGTTAAACGTTCGACCCCGGAAACTATTTTTCTCCAACGTTTAGAATCACAAGCGATTTTAACATCTAATATTTATACGTGATTTTTAACTTGCAAATTCAACGTTTATTTGAACGACTGGAAGCTCCCACAGTAGGCCATCTGATTACTCTTTCCGAAAAGTTGCCTTATGAATGATGCATTTAAGTTGCACAATGTGCCTTCAACTATTCGCTATTGATTACTCGATAATTGCAAAAACTTTTGTAAAAACTCACATCTTTCTGTTTGGTTTTTTTTGTTTAATAATCAAACTAGTAATAAAAAAGCAGAACAAACGATTATAAAAATTATCGATGGGCTATTACCCATAAAACTCATTAAGCATAACAAAATCGATATGCTAAAAACACCAGGAGAACCATTCAAAATGCATACGCACACTGACCAGAATGTAATATAAAGGATAACAATTCGAAGCGAAAATCGGAAATCGTAACCATTTCTTGCATCAATTCAGCAAAAATCTGTAATCTCATTTTTTAGTTAAGAAGTCAATAATTTTTAAATGTCGACTGAATGCAAAAATCAGGGGATATTGCAATAATCTATAATTAACAATAAGTTATATCATGTAACAAGACACGTTTGACTTCTTTTGAGAAGTCATTACTGATCGGTAAGGAATGACTGACACTTCTATAATATTTGTGTCAACTCAAACAAAGTCAAATATCTTCATCGAACTGTGACGACTGAGTTTAATACGTTGCCATCAATAGCCGATTCTCATACGGATCAGAAGTGATAGTGTGACTTTGAAATTGGTTAAAGGAAAAAGTGCACCTACCTAATATGACAGCTCATCTATTATTACCAAAAAACAAAGTGGCAGTAACAGCTGGCAATGCGCAGACGCACCAACTGGCGAACAAACAACAAACCTACAGTCCAGACTTCTCAGCCTAAAGCCTTGTAATGGGCTGAAAGAGCATATATGAAAAATAAAAATGGGTTTTGCAGGGGAGTGGGAATTCGGTTAGTTGTTTATTATTGGTAGATAAAATATACCCGAGTCCAAAAATAGTTTTCAAAGCAAAAGTAATAACAACCATTTAAATCGAATTTGCAGATTTTTTAATTTGGATATTAAACAAATTTAAATTAGTGGGTAGTTCAGTTCAAAGTGTTCAATTTGAATCAAGATGAAATTGGGTTAAAAGTAGTTGATGTAATGCAACTGTATATTTTGATACAAAGTATAAGCTGTGCTTCAATTTCATACCAGAACACTGGGGTCAAAAAATCATTTTATAGTAGAACTTCTCCTCCATTTCATAAAGAATAGCTATGCATTTGCTAAAAAAAACTTGTTAAAGATTTCGATTTAAAATTTGAACTTCCAAAACCCTTGTATAACGGCTACGAGGTAGACTATTAAAAAGCGAAATGAGCCGAATTATTCTCAACTGATGTCCTTTTATTTCGAAACGTCCAGACGGACCGCATGACACCTATGCGAAAAATGCAGTTTTTACTACGAATATAACAAAATTATACACGATCTTCGGAACGAGCAAGGTGTGAATTGGTACTCTACTTTATTGTGACATATCCTCGATTCGAGCCCTGAAATATTTTATAACACTAAGATCTATAAAATATAGGGAAAATATTGGGATAAAACTGTACTTTTTTCGCTTCTTAAGTATCCGTATAATATATCCGATTTTTCGTACATCGTGTCCATAACATCCAATATGGCTGCCGAAACCGGATCGCAGTTTGATTGGATAATGCTAATCACTTTATACATATCCAAGAGCTCATCAGTTACATGGCCCCCCAAAAATCATATGTGATTTTTAAAACCTTCATGCAAATTATATTTTCTCTTTATTATCGTTACATGGTTACTTGAACTGCAGTTATTAACTAATTTAAACTACGTCTATTAGTATAATAACATATGCTTGGCACTGAATGTCTTTCACTAGATATAGAACACAGTGCATGCGCGGATACATAATATCCAATATATTAAGTACATACATATAAACGAACATATAAGCGAACGAGCTACAGTGTTTGCACATTTGCAAAACATTATGTAACGTCAATGCAAATACGTAGTTGACGTTATAACCAAAGGCAAATATATCACAATGGCAACACTGTTTACATAGCACATTTAATATATTCGAATTTAATATTATATGTACACGATAAGCGGAATGTCGGATCAGCTTGGGTCTTTGTCGAAATTGAAAACGGCACTTAAGACTGGCGCGAAGCAATAAAATCAGTTCATAAAATGCTTCACGAAGAAACGGACGAAAGTGAGCGAAAATAACCACGCCGCGCTCATATATTACAGATACTGAGTCGGCGAAGTGCTTAACTCTCGAAGTCGGTATTAAGTCGCCGATTGTTGAGACTCCTCGTCGGGGATTCCCTGGTCTCCCTCTAAGAGAAGTACTAATTTATGTATTGGGCGTTCGAGTACAGTTGGTGCTTTCGTTCTTTTCCGTTACGATCTAATGTAGAATCGCCAAATCTAACCCTTACTTCTCGCACACGACCATTTTTGGAGGGAATTAACTAATCAATACTGCCTAGTGACCATTGGTTTCGCGGTAGCTTATCGTCGTAGATAACTACTATGTCTCCTTTTTCCAGATTCCTCTTTTGCGAGATGTACTTTTGTCTCGCCTGCAAGGTCTGAAGAAATTCCCTTTTCCACCTCAACCAAAACATATTTAGCAGATGCTGTACCCGTCTTCATTTTTTGCGCAGGTATATGTCTTCTTTAACGAAGACGCTGGCTGGCGGTAAAACTACATTGATCTTTGTGGTTAGGATATGGTTGGGCGTCAGTGGTCTCAGACTCAATGGGTCGTTTATGTTATCCACTGTGAGGGGTCTTGAGTTAATGATAGTTACTGTTTCATACGGGAATGTCCTGAGTGATTCATTATCCAGCTGCGTTCCAGGCTGCTCCATAAGAACTACAAGTATGGACCGAGCTGATCTTATCTGGCGTTCCCATACACCTCCCATATGAGAAGCTGATGGTACATTTATTTTAAACTCAATAAAATCACAACCCTTGCTATGCCGGAACTGGGCGACTTTGCCTTGATCCATCTTCTCGTGTTCACGTTGAAGCTCCAATTTTGCACCGACAAAGATCGTCTCCTGGTTGCATCGTAAGTGCCGAATGGGTCATCGGATAGACATAAGTCGTCGTAAGCGGTTAATGAACGAGTCGGTACTTAATGAGCTGGCCGTCTCAATGTGTACTGCTCTACTTGCAAGGCAGGTGAAGAGCAGAGCGTTTAAACTCTTTTCTTCCTTCCTTTATTAGAAACGGCCCGAACAAATCAACTGTGCAGTAATAAAACGGCGCCGTTGGTTCAACGCGATCTTTAGACAGAGCAGCCATTTTCTGTGTCTTTGCACTGTTGCGCCATCTGCGGCACACCACGCACCTTGAGATGTATGATCTCACTACTCGGTTGCAGCCTATTATCCAAAATCCCTTGGATCGAATTTGGTTCACTGTCAACCCTCTTCCTCGATGGTTGATTTCCTGATGACAAAATCTGACGACGAGTTGCTAGTGACGATTGTCCGAGTCTTCTGCCAACTCTCAGCAGGCTACTGCTCTCTAACAGAGAGTCTAACTTATACAAAGAATCTCTCTTTGTTAGCTGTTTTGGTTGAACGCTTCCATTACCGGTGTTCTTCGCAAGGAGTCTTATCTGCTCACCGAAAGAAGCTGCTTGTACTATTCTCAAAATCACAACTCAAATCCTGAACTGTTGTAGCTGGTCTAGGTTTGGAAATCAGCTTTTTACTGACTATTTCTCGCAGAATTCGCATATACCGTACACAATTAGCTACTGCTCTTTCAGTGTTATACCAGTTTGAGAATCTCTCTAATCAAGCAACCATATTTGCTTTGGCCTCACGAGTTGATGATGCCAGAACTCTTTTTACTTCTCGATCCTCGTCGTTGATTGCAGGTGTCATTTTAACTTCGGGAAGGTCTTGTCTCTAAATAGCTCAGGGTTGGCAAACCATTCTGGCTTCACGATGCCATATCTGCCGGATTCACCGCCGTATCAACCTGTCGCCACTGTGATGGATAGCTATGTTCCCTGATTTGTGCTACAGGATTTGCCACGAACACGTGGAATCCACGCCCGTCATTTGAGATATATCTGAGCACTACGTCGCTGTCAGTCCAATAAACCTCAGAAACGTTCTGATAGTCGAGTTGTTTTCTAAGGTATTTGCCGATACGAATGGACCAAACAGCTGCCGTCAATTCCATTCTGGGAATCGTCACTGGTCGTACAGGAGCAACTCTAGCTTTCGCCATTACTAAGGAACAATGCACTCGGTTTGTATCGTCGAACATGCGTACGCATGAACACTGTCCATAGAATAGTTGGCTAGCATCGATAAAGTGATGAAGCTGAATCTCCTTCACTGCTCCAAAATCGGTAAGCTTGTAGCATATCGGAATCTTCACTTTTGTAACTGATGAAGATCCTTGCGCCATGCTTCCAAACGTGTCACGGTATTCGTTGGTAATTCCAATCAAGCTGGAGTCTGCAAATATCATGTAGGATCTGTTTACCAACTAGAATGACTGGAGACAGCAGTCCTAAGGGGTCAAACAGAGACGTGACAGCAGATAACAATCCTCGGCGCGTCAGAGTCCTGTTCTTCATGATTATCGAAAACTGGAAGCGGTTGAGTTGATATTCTATTCTAGACCTAGAGCACGCTCTATCGAAGTGTCTCCACGAAAAATGTCTAAATTCGCTCTACCTTCTTCGGTAATGGACTCTAAAACTTCCGCAGAATTGGTCGCAAACTTGCGAAATCTTGGCCTTGCCTTAACACACATCGCTTTTATAGTAGCAAATAGATCAATGGCCTCTTTTGCTGATTCTGTACTGGTCAGCCCGTCATCTACGTAGATATTTGACCTGACGATATTTGCCGCTGGAGATCCATATTCTGCTTCGCCGTCCTCAGCTGCTTGCTTCAATCCGTAATTGGAACATCGTGGTGATGAGCTTGCTCCAAATAGATGAACAATCACACCGAAGAGCTTAGGTTTAAGCGAAGTGTCTCCTCCAGACCAGTAACCACAAACACCAAGTAATCTCTATCTTCCTTGTGTACTTCGAACTTATAGAAAAATTTTTTAATATCACACGTAATGGCAATCTGTTCTATTTGGAAGCGCAACAGAATTCCTAATAAGCCATTGGTCAAGTCCGATCCAGGTAACAGCAGGTCGTTCAAGCTGATAGACTCAACGCGGGCGCTACAGTCGAAAACCACTCTGATTTTCTTTTTCTTAGGGTGGGAAACGCCGTGGTGTGGGATGTACCATACATTATGTCCATCAGCTGAGGATTCGAGTTCCTCAACTATCTGCGCAAAGCCCTTCGCGATTATTTCTTCCATAAAGGCGGTGTAATCTTCGCCAAACTTAGGATTGCGTTCTAACTTCTTCTGAAGTAGTGAAAGTCGAGACAGAGCTTGAGCTTGGTTATTTTGGAAGATCCGGTACCGGTTGTTTCAGTGGCAGGGACATTGAATAATGGCCATTCACCATTTGTTTGATACCAGACTTCATCATTTTCAAGAACAGGGTGTCATTATAACAGTACTTAAAATCTGGATCCGAACTGCACCCATCGTCTGCTTGAATTAAGTCGATCGGAGAAAACAATTCTTTGGCTTCCATGCGAGGTTCTATCTTAACCTTTCCAGTGAAACCACACCCTTCTATATTCGTAGAAATACGGAAGCATGTGCTAAGGGAATCGCTTTCTTCAGAAGTCTTTCCGATGATGCCCCACCCTACGTCCGTTCTATGTGCGATTGGACCATGTTCTTCTGGGGTGATGACTACTCTAGGTATGTGAAGACGTTTGCAGCTGTAACCAATTAATAATTCGAATTATATATCCTGTAAAGGCGCCATCTCATCGGCAATGCATCCAAAAACGGTAACATTTCCGCTGTGTCAGGTGTAGGTATGTGCACACGATTTACTGGACTGTCTGGTCTTGTAAACGTTGGTGGCAGTTTTAATACATACACTACAATATCATCGAAGAAGAACTACCGGAAGATATACCATAACTGTTCGCTGCATGAACGACTGATTTGGGAACAGTTATGTCGTCAGATGTTGTGTCTTCTTCTAGCTGGTCTTTCGAGAACTTTTCAAGATGCAACGCCGTGGGACGCTTCCTAGAGTATGTTCTGCATGTCGCCCTGGCTCGATATCTCTTTGATATCTGGCTCGGCTGTAAACATGCGTAACAGAATCTGTTTTCTATGGTATATCTTTACGGTCATCTACGGACTTCTCTAGGAACCTTTAACACGAATCTAATGCATGTTCCTTTTTACAGAATATACATTCCTTCATGGCTGATTGTTTTGGCTTCGGCATTACTTTGCGGTTTCCTTGGACCTTTGCTCTTGTATTTGTCTTTGTTTCCTGGAGGCCTTTCATTCTTCTTCTCTGTCTTTTCAGCGTTGTCTTCTTCATTAGTACTGGAAGACAGTACGTGGCGACTACTTTGTGATTTGTTCCCTTTAACAATCTTGTCGCTTTTATCTGACCGTGAGCAGATGAATGGGTCAGAAGCTATATCTGACCCGGAAACTAGGAAGTCAACGAAGACTTTGAAAAATGGAAAGGACCCGGAGCGTTTGTGGTCTGCGACAATCCGAACCCACCTTCTCATAACCCATTCCGGCAACTTTTCCTGCATCTGCTTGTTTTCCCTTATGTGGTTCAGTGAAACCATGCTCGGTATTACATTTGAAGCCAATAAACATTGCCGTAAAACTTTTTGTAGTGCTGCGTGATCGCGAGGTTGAATTTTGGGATAGCTTTCCAACTTTTCTCTAAAAGCATACTATATAACGAAGGGGTCTCCAAATCTCTTGTCCAGAATAGCCTTGGCTTCAGCAAACGACGCTTTGGAGGTGTAGATGAAATAGCCTTCCACGCACTCGCGCCTTCCCACCCAGATACCTCTTTAAGTAGTCAATCCTTTCAGCAGTTGGTATCTGCTTCTGTTAAATCAGGGTTTCGAAAGCACTTTCCAGGAAGCTTAGTCAAGAAGATAACCAGAAAACACAGGGCGTTTCGGGATTGGAATCCTGCTAATATGAAGCTGTGCTGCCAAATCTGCCCTGACCCTTGTGCTGCTATCCACGGAAGAGCCAAAATCTGGAGGAACAGACATTGTTGCATGTTGTTAACTAATTGGTAAGAGATGCTGTGGGTTCATACCCAAGGACTGAGAAGTCTCACCCAATGACTTTACGTTTCCACCAGACACTGAATACGCATCACTAGTATAAGGCTGCGGCACGAAACCTGGCGGCCTACCCAACGGAGACGAAGGTACAAACTGAGGCACACTGGTGTTCAAAGTCTGACCTAACCTTTGATTATGCGATGGTACTGAACTCGCTCGATTTGAGAAAATCGGTGAAGTTCCCTAGGGGAACACCACATCTGATGTCGAGAACGAAAAAGTGGGAACTCTAACAGACGTAAGTGGAGCGATTGCCGATGGCAGCGTATGTGTATACCTTGCCGTATCGCTTATCTGAACCGATGTTGTCATAACTGAAAGTGTGAAGGAAGAACTTGTAGGCGGCATCGATACCGGACCTGCTACTGGCATTGGTACTCCTGCAGTAGACACTAAGATCGGATGACCAACCACTGCGATATTAACTGAGGTTACCGCCGCTGCAGCACACGGAGGAATATTTTCAGCCGGTACGGCTTGCAGACGTGCATTTACCATGTATAACTGTTTCTGTAACTCAACTCTTGTCTTTTGGTTCTTGAGTTCATGTTCAGCTTCGTGATACTTGAGTTGTATCTCGATCTCTACCGCTTTAGCTGCTGCGTCTAATTTCTTGGTCTTAACAGACCGAACTGAAGACACTGATCCTTTCGAAATTACTCTCGACCTTTTGGAACTATTTGAACGGATTTCTTACTTCAAATTTCGAATCTTAGCGTTAATATTTTGTAGTAATTGCCGTCTGGCTGCTTCTATTGGTTCCTGTACAATTGATACTTGAGGCAGACTTTCTACGGCATCTTGCCCGTTTTGTACTGATTCAAGCAGGACCTTTCTCTGCTTTGAAAGAGTGTCTACATCGTCACATTCAGCTAGCAGGTCATCGGTGTCATCAGCTCGGCGTCTCAACTTAGCCACTGCCCAAATTTTATGGCAGATCGCAAGAACTGCTATAAAATTTGGGCAGTCGCTAAGTCGAAAACTTGGCTAAATGGGGGATATTTGAAAATTTTCGGTTGCCTTTTTCCAAAATGCTTTTTCTCCCCCAATTTTGATCAGATTCTCTTCAAATTTTGCACGAATATTTCTCAGGCAGGCTCCTTTTAAAAATTACTCATTTTGCGAATCGGCCAAAAATTGGCCAAATAGGAGACATTTTTTTAATTTTTTTATGTCTAATTTTCAAATTGCTTCTTCTCCTAAAATTTTGATCGGATTCCTTTCTGATTTTGGATATTTGTTTTCTAGGTAGACCTCTCTTAAAAAGTCCTCTTTTTAGCGATCTGCCAAAAATTTTCCAATTTGGGGACATTTGTAATTTCGTGGCTGCCAATTTTCAAAATGCTTTCTTTCACACAATTTTGATCAGATTTTCTTCAAATTTTGCACGAATATTTCCTAGGTAGGTCTCTTTTGAAAATTACTCAATTTGGTGATCCGCCAAAAATTGCCCAAATGGGGGACATTTTTTATTTTTTTAGTGTCTAATTTTAAAATTGCTTCTTCTCCTGGAATTTTGACCGGATTCCTCTCAAATTTTGGATGGATGTTCTCTTGGTAAACCTCTCTTGAAAAGTTACTCATTTTGGCGATCGGCCAAAAAATGATTAAATTGGGAACATTTGTAATTTCGTGGTTGTCAATTTTCAAAATGCTTCTTCTCACACAATTTTGATTGTATTTTCTTCAAATTTTGCACGAATATGTCCCAGATAGGCTCCTTTTGACAAATTGCTCATTTTGGCGATTCGTCAAAAATTACCCATGTGGGAGACAGTTTTTAATTTGTTGATGTCTAATTTTCAAATTGCTTCTTCTCCTAAAATTTTGATCGGATTCCTTTAAAGCTATAGATAGTTGTCTAAGTGAATCTCTCTTAAAAAATTACTCATTTTGCGATTGGCCAAAAATTGGTTGAATTGAGGACATTTGTAATTTCGTAGTTGCCAATTTTCAAAATATTTTTCACACAATTTGATCAGATTTTCTTCAAATTTTGTACGATTATTGCCTATGTAATCCTCTTTTGAAATTTACTCAATTTGGCTTCCTCCAAAAATTGGCCATATGGTGGGTATTTTTCAATTTATTGGTATCCATTTTTCAAAATGCCTCTTCTCCCACAATTTTGATCGGAATCTTTTCCAATTTTGAACAGTTGTTCTCTAAGTAGGCCTCATAAAAATTACTGTTTTTGGCGATCTGCGAAAAATTGGCCAAATAGAGGGCATTTAAAATTTTTGTTGCCAATTTTTAAAATCCTTCTTCTCAAACAATTTTGATCAGATTTTCTTCAAATTTTGTACGAATGTTGTTAACATAGTTCTGCCTTGATAATTTACTTTTCTTGGCGATCCCCTTAAAATTTGCTAAATGGAGGTCATTTTTAATTTTTTGGTGCCTAATTTTCAAAATGCTCCTTCTCTTACAATTTTGATCGGATTCCTTTTCAATGTTGTACGATTGTTCTCTAGGTAGGCCTATCTTCAAAATTTACTCTTTGTTGCGATCTGTCAAAAATTGGCCAAATTGGGAACATTTGTGATTTTATGGTCGTCAATTTTTAAAATGCTTTTTTCCACAATTGTGATCAGATTTTCTTCAAATTTTGTACGATTATTCTCTTAGTAGTCCTTTTTTGGCGATCCGCCAAAATTGGCCACAATAGAAGTATTTTTATTTATTGACGTTTAATTTTGAAAATGCTTCTTCTCCCACAATTTTTATTAAATTCCTTTCCAATTTTGTACGATTCTTCTCCAGTTAGGCCCCTCTTGGAAAATTAAGTTTTTTGGGCTTTCTGCCAAAACTTTTAAGTTGGATAAACGGAAATACGGACGGCGCAGCGACGCAAGTTTGTTAAACATGCGCACTGGTTCGAAATCGACGCAAGTTAAATAAATGTGCGCACTGGTCGCTGGTCTAAAATAAGAAACGCTGATCAACGCAAGTTAAATAAACAGTGGTCCGAAATGTGAACAGCTTATCAACGCAAGCGAAAGAAATATGCGCACTTGTCTTAACTGCGAACCACTCATCAACGGAAGTTGCATATACATGCGCATTGGTCCAAAATGCGACCTGAACATCGACGCAAGTTAAATAGACATGCGCATTAGTCTAAAATAAGAATCGCGCATCAATGCAAAGTAAATAAACATGCGCACTGGTCTGAAATGCAAATTTAAGTAATGATGTTTTAGACGCGGCGTTTTCTTCTTTTCAAAAGGCACATGTGTTTGGTCGTTTCTGTTTGTTTCTGCTGCTTGAACTAACTCTGTATGTCTGACAGTACATGTCAACAGTACACGTGTGTGGATACAATTTCGATACGTTGTTCGAAGTTATTTTTCTGGGAAACAAATCTTTGCATGTATTTATCGGTCTATGTTCGGGTCAGTTGCTAAATTAATTATTTAGCTAGCTCATTGCCATCTGGTCTTTTGAAGCCCAATCTTTCAGGGAAATTCCCTTGTTCATGCACGCTGGATTTGGTCATTGCTTTTCGTAAGCTGGGGCTTTGTCCTCGGACAAACTTTTACAATGTGACTATCACTTTTAGCAACCAGATAAGCTTATTCATAGATTCACTAGATCTCGGCTGTTCACAACTGGACATTCTTGTTTTTTAACACTTTGCTTTTATTTCAAGAATAAGTTGCTAGTAAAGTAGTATACATTGTATAACAAGCCGCAAAAGTGTTTTTTTATTTTGCTGCAAAGTATTTCACAAGAGTTTCATGGACTGTTAATATGTACTACTAGATTAACATAAGGCACATTAAACATTATATAATTTATTTTAAACATTTGTTTTCTCTTTTATTTTCTTTTTTTAAATGACGCAGTTTAAAGTCTCTAACTTTTTTTTGGTTTCTGTGCACCTTATGATCTTTTCAATTGTTACTGCATGCTTAAATATTGGCGTTATTACATTTATGAATATACAACTTGGCTTGAAGGAGAACATAATCAAGAATGAACCTTACAGTTTCTATTGCTTCTTTCTTAGCAACCCTAGTATTTTAGTTTATTTAAGACAATCTGATGAGAGTTCTCCCAAAAAGTTTTATTTTTCGAGGATTGCTAAAAAAGGTTAAACTAATACATGTCGCAAAGGTGTGAATTAAATTTCATGTTTCATTACATTGTCTGAACATCTGTGATACAGACGCGTCAAATTTAACAACGATGTAATCAAAAGTAATATTTTGCAGAGAAACATGCTGTTTCTTGTAAGGTACTTGATTTTTAAAAATATTTCTTTCCATTCCAGCTCTTGGAGATTTATACCTGACTGTTACCATCGTCGTATACAGCTAGGTTCAACGTTTTTGGGGGATTTTTTGAGATTTTTTTTTTTTGGATTAAGCGTATAATTCGCTTTTTTTGTCCAACACTCAGATGGCCCTGTACGAAGCTGTATCTGTAAGATTGTAATAACATGTCCAATATATCTTCCCAAAAGTATTCATAAAATTCTTTAGGCAGTCCGTCTGATACGGGGGTTGTATTAACGCCCATGTTTTTGACTGTTTTATTTTAATTCTCCTTTAGCAAATTAAGAATTTAAACAAATTTGATCGCCAATGGATATTTTATTTTCACATTCTTTATTAAAAAATGATTGATTTATTATTATTATTATTATTATTATTATTATTATTATTATTATTATTATTATTATTATTATTATTATTATTATTATTATTATTATTATTATTATTATTATTATTATTATTATTGAAAAGGAAGACATTGTACCTCACATCAATTACTCACACATTTACACCAAAACCCTTTCAGCAACCTTTTGCAGACACACAGTTTACACATCGCTAGGTGTCGCAGCACCCAGACAATACTGCAATTATTTTAACAATTGTCTATGAATTCACTTGCATCTATAATGTAGTTAACATTTGTAAGAAAAAGCAGACATGAAACACAAGGAGTGTGCAGAAGTGTCATGGGGTTTTATAGGACGTACATATGGTTTGACTAATGTGGGTATGCATTAACTAAATAAGAAGAAAAAAAGAAAAGAAAAGAAAGCAAGATCCGCTTTTCAATTGTCCTTCATGGGCCACGATCCCCATTTCCTATGGTATTTATGATTGATAAAACTGATTGTTAACGGCAGGATTAACAGAGTACAGTTGTTCATAAAAATGCGCGGCTTCTTCTAAAATGTCTTTCTGTTTAGTGAACTGGATTCCCCTATTATTAACGATTTTTGTTATATTTTTTATCATAATTCTTTTTTTCAGTATTATAAAAAAATTTGATTTTTTTCATGAGTATCAGTAAAGTATGTCTTACTTCTTATATAATGAATAATCCATTGCTTTCACTTCCTCTGTTCTTTCTAATTCCAATTTACAATCTTTAATTTGTTACAACGTGTACTCTGGGTTATCGTCATTATAGCGGTTCAGTTCTTCTTCCAGAGTGGAATTTTTTTAAGCAGACTTTTATTTTTCCTTGTATTAGTGGCTTTAAGTTTTGAATAAGAGAGTGTACATTTACATATTTCATATTTCATGTACTCCCATCTGGTATGGGGGTCCAAGTTGGTTGAGCTTTCGTTTACTTCGCTAATCAAGGATTTAATTTGCCTTGTATAGTCAATATCTTGTAGTAAATTTGTATAAAAATTTCAACCAGCCTGGCCCCCTCTGTTCTACTTGACATCATATCGATAAGGCTAATATAATTGCACTATGGCCTGACCTGAAAACCGGAACAATGTCTATTTTGTTATATCATAGATCAACTCACTCGACGCAGTCCAATAGTTCAATCTAGATTGTGTTAATACCTTTTTCGCACAGTGCCATGAAAACCTTTTAATATCACAGTATCACAGTATTCTCCAAAGATCAAGAACAATTTCTACTTTTGTTATATCATAGATCAACTCACTTGACGCAATCCAATAGTCCAATTTAGATTGTGTTAATACATTTTTCGCACAGTCCCATGAAAATCTTTTAATATCACAGTATCAGAGTATTCTCCAAAGATCAACTAAATCGTGTTGCTCCATAATTTCTTTTAATAGCTCAACCCAAGTTTTCGAGAACGTTGGAGTTTTATCGAGTGAGCCATCTAAGATAACTTTTAGATCTCCACATATTACCACTTTGTTTTCAATCCTTTTTTTCTCCGTATCAATCTCAATGTTGGTCATATTCATAACATGCATATTTTTATGATAGTTAACACACCTTTACTTGCAGTGCCCCCATGCAAAAAAAAATCATATGACCATTTTTCCCTAAATGTGGTCCATTTATTTCCCCCGATTTTCGTTTCTTGCTCACAGGAATGAGTTTCCTGTAACATAACGATGTCAAAATCGCCCCCGTTATGGTTTTTTACCCAGTGTAAAGTCTCTTCAAGTTTTCTCCTATTTCTAAGACCACGACAATTTTGAGAAATTATTTTAACTTCCATTCTACATAATGCCAACTACCAATTTGCTTAAGAAATTCTCTCATCTCTTGTGAAATACAGCAGCTCTCTTTTGAATCGAAAGACGGAACAAGTAAGTAAAACAAAGAAACAAACACACGTCACACAAACAAAGCTGAACATATATCAATATACGAGCCGGCAGACATACAGCTGTTTACTGGAAGATCAATAATAACTTGAGAAAAAAAGGAAGAAAAAAGCCAGAGAAAACAGCACCGGTGGTGGGACTGGAAATCACGGCCTCTTGCTCTTCAGACGTGCGAGTTACCCGCTACACTACAGTGCCTGGCTAATAGAAACCTGAACAATAGCACTGTTGCGTGATCAGGGAATATACGAAACAAAGAGCTTGTTTAATCATAACATATTTTTTTGCGAACCCGGCTTCGTATCTTAGTGATCTTGTAAATGCCGATGCCGTAAAAGCGTAATGCCGTAATGCCGGTTTGCTAAGAAAAAAGAAACGAAACTTTAACGACTGATCTAAACACTAAACGTAACTCTTAAATCAATTTTACCTTGTTATATCTTGAATTTAGTCATAATAATTTCACAAATAAATAAATTGCTTAATTTACAATCACAAGAAATTTAAATCTTACCAATTTTATCGGAACTTTCCTAAATATGATCACGCACCGTCCGAAACTTGAAACAATTAGACAAAACGCAGAAAGAAACCGTTTATATACTACAGACATTACGTGACTTGTACAGTGTCCTGCCATAAATACTTAAACATTCTGGCACTGATTAATCAATACGTGTCACTTTTCAGTGACCTGATGTCAATAAATTATAAGAGACATAAATTATTTAAATGACCGCGTAACAAGCACTGTATAAATGTATGAGTGATAATTGTAACTTTTTAACTTAATATCAACAATTCAATCATCCGTTACTTCACCGGTAGGTTACTTTGTGTGTGAATAACCTATGGAGAAACTGAAGCGTCCTTGACCAAGGCAATGGAAGAGAAACGACACCGTAGGTGCTGACATTAAAATGTTCTTAAGCAGGGTAATGAAAAAGAAGTAGCGCCCGTGGTGAGACTCACTACCGTTGGCCCACTAGGCGTGCGTTCTATCTTGTTTGTTGATACTAATTTGACTGGAGAGATATCTTTAACATCTTACTTTTAGGCTGCAGTGTATTAGGTGATCCACGTGGAACGCCACAGGAAATGAACAAAAACGGTGGATACTGGTTAAACATCTTTACAACTATGATAGTTACAATGGAAGGATGGGTGACAAAATTTGATTACTGTGCACATTCTAACGGCCAAACCTATGTCTCATTCTGGGAATACAATAATCGTAGCGCCATTCCTCATTCATTTCTAATGAGAGAAAAGGTACTATTTGATGCAGAAAAAGGATGCCACGTGAGCAAATTATGTTTTCTATAATTTTTCAAAACGGTTTTTCCATTAAAGGAGATTATTTGTAAAAATTAACGTTTTACTTTCGATGCATTAATGCTCTGCTATTTTTTCCAATTCTTTATTAACTAGTCGCAGAGTTTTACGCAAATTTAGAAAATATCTTTTCAAGAATATTTATAGAAATTTCTTTGTATTTTTAACTAGTTAAACTTGTTATCACGGCATTAAACTGAATACATTATAGTATAATTCAAACACCTTCTCACTAAGAAAACATATGAACAGATTTCATTATAACCTTTACATGTTTTAACGTTTCATTCTTACTTACTTCCTGTACGCAAGAAACTTGAAGACGATAAAGAAGTGTCTTGTCTAGATTTGTCAATCACTCTATCTTATTATCAATGTTGTATCGAGTAAATATTATTTTCGCTGACATTTATATTTATGTCAACACAATAGTTTACAGTAATGTTCTTAACATTTCAGATGTACACTATGCCGCACAATGGTTCAGTGTATGCTAAATCCGGTTACATGATAGGAGTACACTACCCTACAAACGCAGGTACATTCATGTACGAAGTAAATAGTACCTCAGTAGCTCATTCCACCGGCTTTACTTCAGCGACTTTACTACACGATGTGAGGCTCGGTCCATTTGTTGACTCACATGGCTGGCACAATGGTATAGAAAAAAATCCAGAAATTCAGGGCGAAAAAGCTGTTGCTCTTCGAATATTCATTGACTGCTGTAAGTAGCGCAATATGAAACTGCTTTTGGAAAAGTTACAAAATGCTGTTGTTTTGATGTTATTTTTAATTCGATTACCATGCCTAGTAACGGTGTATTTCAATAAAAAAGTTTTTATTTTTATTTAACGAAGTGCAGTTAAAATATTTTTGCAAATGCATTGCAAGTCAAAACCTTCTTTGCGCACATAGTGCTCTAACTGCAAGCATTGATTCTCATTTTCCTTTTGAGTTAATGTTAATTATTGACATCTTGCATTTTCTCTACATTTTCCTTCTGTTTTTCCTTTTCTCTTGCCCCTCTCTCTCTCTCTCTCTCTCTCTCTCTCTCTCTCTCTCTCTCTCTCTCTCTCTCTCTCTCTCTCTCTCTCTCTCTTTCTCTCTCTCACTCTCTCTCTCTCTCTCCTTCTCCATCTATCTGCCTATCCCGTTCACTGTTTTCATCTGTCTAGCTCTCGTTTTACCGCTATCTCTCTATTGTTGTCCCTTACGTTCTATTTGTATATTTGTATGTATCTGTATATATATTTATATAGCAAACCCCCTGTGGACGTTTATGTCAGTCTGCCATAATATATACGAATGTGTTTATTAAATGCATCGTAGCGTTTTATTAAGAAATTTATTGCTCCACTACAGAGGATTCAAAAGTTACATGTGTGGTTAGATTGGTTAAAAAGGGTGTTGATATGGGTGTCCAGAAATGGAACAAAAATGGTCTGCTATAAAGTATTCGACAAATACCCCAGAAGAAGTATTAGTTTGAAGAGCTTACCCATAGGCGAATGTGTAAAAGTATAAACAATCAACTAAGAAATGGTTGGTTTGATACAAATACTGGTAAAATCTGAAATTATAGTTAGCAGTTCTATATTCCTTCAGAGGATAGAATTTACTGACTAATTATGTTTTACTTTTATGCATAGTGCATATATGGCTGCAGGTTTGTATATGCAGAATATTGATCTTTATGCTTATAGTTTACGCAGTCAGCTCATACATGTATTCCTACGACATGACTGAAGGATCGAAAACTGGGAGATTAGTTAACTCGAAAAGCTATTTTATGTAATAGATTACAAGTCATCAAGTAAACGCTGTCGAAGCATCTTTTAATAGTTTTGTTACACTAAATTAATGATCTGTTTGGGCTTTTAATGTTATTTTGTCAAAAAGATTGTCATTCTGGAAAATGCGTTGGAGGCTGTGTAGCACATTGCAGAGATTCCGCATGTTATCACGACTCGGGATTCTGTGCAAAAGGATGTGAAGCTGGATATTCAGGAGACCGCTGCGAAACAGGTACAGCGAGACAGCTGGAAACGCTTTCCTTTTTCCTATATTTACTGATGGTGGCGAAAATGCTTCAAGTTGAATTTTGGCTGTTATTGACTGTTATGCATGACTGTTCTTTTTGTGGTAGATCTGTATTTACAAAGCAACACAATTTCATTTTAACAAATATATTTTAAGTTCCACTTGTAAACATATACAGATAAATTTATTAAATGTGAGATATTTATCAGACATTTGCAGTTATAGAAATAACACGTGAATATTCTGCGTATGTAGTACTGGAACATTTAATAATTTCTTATAAATCCCACCTTTGTGCCTTAACAAAAAAGAAACAAAGATACTTATGCCTTGTAAACTGCAAATCTGGCGTATTATGACACATGATGGTTGTTTCTTTGTTACGTTGTTTACAGACCAGAAGGTATAAATCAGTATTCCGATTGCTGGTTATAAAACGACGTATATCAAATGTGTTCCGACTGTTATGCAAAATATATTAAGAGCTGCAGCACCACATTTGCTTTGTACACACAATGCACAAAATAAAGTAACGTCACTTGGTTGCCCACTTCCATAAATATCAATGTTTGCATTTAAAACATTAATGAAGTATTACAGTACTTCTGTTTTTCAAAAGGAAATAAACATCAATATGGATTTAATTTTATGCAATATCAGGAATATAAATTTGCAAACTTTATGTCTTTGATGTAACCCAGATTTTCGTGGTCATGGGATACTATGATGTCAATTGACGAATATATACAAAACCCCTGAACCCCTGTAAGCGGTTAATGTATTACAGATCACACTGTTGGATATCAATTCATTATGTGTGATATTGGAACACTTGAATAATGTTAACCCAGAAATAATAAATATGGTATGTGGTATGTGTAAGAATGGCGAAGCTTGCAGTAAAACTAGTGGTGTTTGTCCGCAAAGCAAGTGTAGAGTCAGGTATAAGCCACCAATGTATAAAGGTAAGAAGCGCTCATTTATTAGCTTTGTGACCCCAAATGCAAACAAGATTGAAATGATGCTTCAATCTATGCATTTTGTATCATTCTTTCATTGCAGGACTAAATATTGTCTACTTGAAAGAACTCTGTTCCAGATGCACAAAAGCATCAGGAAAACACTATTTCCGAATATGAAGATTGCTGATATGGCGAATTGTGTTAAAAACAATACCCCAAAATTGCCCTTTAACTCGTTTTCCAAGACAACTGGCAGTTGTGGGGTGGGAGTGGCAGTTCACAAAAAATCTGGACGCATGTAAACGGTGAATGTATTGCACAGCGCACTTCTGGCTGTCAAGTAGCATTCAATACGCGTGAATCTGGACCACTTAAACAACATAAATTTACTCTGCAGAATATACAATATGCCATCTTTTTCATATCATATTTTTATATTTTCTGAAGAGTGTGAAGATGGTTGGTATGGCGAAAACTGTATAAATCAATGCGGAGAATGTAGTTATGGTATTTGTGACAAGTTTAATGGTGAGTCCCTGTAAGGTGGGATATCAGTTGCCTACATGCAAAGGTATGTTACTTACACGGTCACACTTCACTGGACAAACAGTAGGTTTGCCTTTCATGAAATTTAGTGAAGGCAGAGAAGTAGATATGGAAACACAAGTATCTGATACTGTCTCTACTTGTGGTAGTTATATAGCAAACGACAGCTGTGCCACAAAGTAGCTAGACAAGGGAGACTTTTTCATTCATGTTCGCAAAGTGACCATTTCCATGACTCAGAAGTAACGCGAAGTGAAGGATTTTATAACAAATGTTAAGCAACAAAACAATGTAATTCAGAATGCCCAGTTGCAAATATATTACAAGGGCATGCATAACATGAAGTTAGTTAGTGAAGGAAGTGATGCAGTTATCAACAAGTAAGTATTTGATACTACTAATTTTCTGTGGCAGTTAATACGCAAATGTCCGGGGTGCAACGAGATTGTGGACAGAGGAGGCATTTTATGATAATTAATATGTTTTCAAAACTTCAAAGTAGTGCGATGTCGATCCTCGTTGGCATATATAACAAAAGAGGTGCAATGAGAAAGCCGATTTTATGTAAAATAAAGAAAAAATATACAATTTTTATATGATGTTTTCCTGATGCACTAATAGCTAAAATAATTCTATACAGTAAATAATTCTATAACAATGGATCAGCATAATACTTTCTACTTAGAGATGGCCAAAATGTTTGGCATAGGAATTGCTTAGACAAAAATCCTGGGTTCATGTCAACGATTAATGTAATATAGATCACACTTCTGGCTATCAAATCAACATGTGTGATATTGGAACACTTGAGCAACGTTAACCCTGAAACAATAGATAATATTACGCCATCAGTCTCTTTCATTTTTGAAATATTTAGTTACCAAGACGAGGTATGGCGTATTGCACATATGCGTGATCGCAAGATGCAATTTTGTGCCTCAATTTTTATCCTTTTTTCTACAAACAATGTTAAGATCACGACTTTAAGAGTTCAGTAACTTTTAGAGATATAAATCAATGGAATATGCCAGCAACAATGTGAAATCATTTTCTGAGAAGATTATAAAAATTCTTTACTTGGATAATTCCAATATTAAAAGCCAAACGTTTCATATTATTTCTAAACATAAAGAATGCTTCCACACAGTGAATAATTTATTCAGGAACATTGAAACAATAGTTTCTGAGAAATTATAATTTGTTTTTTTTTCTGTGCGGTTGTCTTTCAGAATGCACTGACGGACGATATGGGTCAAGCTGTACTGAAGTTTGTGGTATGTGTAAGAATGGTGAAGCTTGCAATAAAAATAGTGGTGTTTGTCCGCAAGGCAAGTGTAGAGCCGGGTATAAGCCACCAATGTGTAATGGTAAGAAACTTTAAGTTATTAGGAATTCTCTTTGTGTCTCCAAATGCAAATAAAACAGTGAAATAATAATTGAATCTAAGCATTTTTAGCATTCTTTCCTTGTATAACCGAGTACAAATACAGGAGAGCCTCATTAATTCGTCCCCGGATAATTCGTTCACCGGTTACTCCGTACTAAATTCCCCGGTCCCGAGTGGTACGAATTAACGAGGGGATACAGTTTAAATATTATCTATTTGAAAGCACTCTGTTCCAGATGCACAAAAGCATCAGGAATACACTATTTCAGAGTATGAAGCTGGCTGTTATTGAGAATTCTGTTAAAAATAATATCCCAAAAAAATTGCCTTCCAAACTCTTTCTACAAGACAACTGGCTGTTGTGGGGGTGGCAGTTGACAAAAACAATTGGACGGATGTAAACGGTGAATGCATTGCACAGCGCACTTCTGGCTGTCAAATATCATTCCATACGCGTGAAACTGGGCCACTTAAACAACATAAACCTACTCTGCAGAATATAGCAATATGCCATCTTTTCCATATCATACTTTTATATTTTCTGAAGAGTGTGAAGATGGTTGGTATGGCAAAAACTGTATAAATCAATGCGGAGAATGTAGTTATGGTATTTGTGACAAGTTTAATGGTGGATGCCAGAGTCCCTGTAAGGCGGGATATCAGTTGCCTACATGCAAAGGTATGTTACTTACACGGTCACACTTCACTGGACAAACAGTAGGTTTGCCTTTCATGAAATTTAGTGAAGTCAGAGAAGTAGATATGGAAACACAAGTATCTGATACTGTCTCTACTTGTGGTAGTTATATAGCAAATGACAGCTGAGCCACAAAGCAGCTAGACAAGGGAGACTTTTTCATTCATGTTCGCAAAGTAACCATTTCCATGACTTAGAAGTAACGCGAAGTCAAGAATTTTATAACAAATATTAAGCAACAAAACAATGTAATTCAGAATGCCCAGTTGCAAATATATTACAAGGGCATGCATAACATGAAGTTAGTTAGTGAAGGAAGTGATGCAGTTATCGAGAAGTAAGTATTTGATACTACTTATTTTCTGTGGCAGTAATACGCAAATGTCCGGGGTGCAACGAGATTGTGGACAGAGGAGGCATTTTATGATAATTAATATGTTTTCAAAACTTCAAAGTAGTGCGATGTCGATCCTCGTTGGCATATATAACAAAAGAGGTGCAATGAGAAAGCCGGTTTTATGTAAAATAAAGAAAAAATATACAATTTTTATATGATGTTTTCCTGATGCACTAATAGCTAAAATAATTCTATACAGTAAATAATTCTATAACAATGGATCAGCATAATACTTTCTACTTAGAGATGGCCAAAATGTTTGGCATAGGAATTGCTTAGACAAAAATCCTGGATTCATGTCAACGATTAATGTAATATAGATCACACTTCTGGCTATCAATTCAATATGTGTGATATTGGAACACTTGAGCAACGTTAACCCTGAAACAATAGATAATATTACGCCATCAGTCTCTTTCATTTTTAAAATATTTAGTTACCAAGACGAGGTATTGAATATTAACTCCATGGCGTATTGCACATATGCGTGATCGCAAGATGCAATTTTGTGCCTCAATTTTTATTCATCTTTCTACAAACAATGTTAAGGTCACGACTTTAAGAGTTCATTAACTTTTAGAGATATAAATCAATGGAATATGCCAGCAACAATGTGAAATCGTTCTCTGAGCAGATTATAAAAATTATTTACTTGGATAAATGCAATATAAACATCACATATGTCATATTATTTCTAAACATAAAGAATGCTTCACAAAAAAATGCTTCCACACAATAAATACTTTATGCAGTAACAATGAAACAGTAGTTTTTGAGAAATTATAATTTTTGTGCAATTGTCTTTCAGAGTGCACTGACGGACGATATGGATCAAGCTGTAATGAAGTTTGCGGTATGTGTAAGAATGGTGACGCTTGCAATAAAAATAGTGGTGTTTGTCCCCAAGGCAAGTGTACAGCCGGGTATAAGCCACCAATGTGTAATGGTAAGAAGCTTTAAATTATTAGTAATTCTCTTCGTGTCCTTAAATGCAAACAAAACAGTGAAATAGTTCTTCAATCTATGCATTTTGTAGCATTCTTTTCTTGCATGAACGAGTACACAAACAGGATACCCTCGTTAATTTGTCCCCGGTCAATTCGTTTCCCCGCTTTATTCGTAGTCAAATTTAGGTCCCAGTTTCTCTATTCCAGTTTTACCACGGATAATTCGTTCATAGGTTAATCCGTACCAAATTCTCCGGTCCCGCGTGGTACGAATTAACGAGTTGTTGCTGTAGAAATATTGTCTACTTGAAAGCACTCTGTTTAAAATGCACAAAAGCATCAGGAATACACTATTTCAGAGTATGAAGATGGCTGTTATCGAGAATCCTGTTAAAAACAATATCCCGTAATTGCCTTCCAAACTCTTTGGGCAAGACAACTGGCGGGGGGTGGCAGTTGACAAAAACAACTGGACGCATGTAATCGGTGATTGTATTGCACAGAGCACTTCTGGCTGTCAAGTATCATTCCATACGCGTGAAACTCGACCACTTGAACAACATAAACTTACCCTGCAGAATATAGCAATATGAAACCTTTTTCATATCATATTTACATATTTTCTGAAGAATGTGAAGATGGCCGGTATGGCGAAAACTGTATAAATCAATGCGGAGAATGTAGTTATGGTGTTTGTAACAAATCTAATGGTGAATGCCAGAGTCCCTGTAAGGCGGGATATCAGTTACCTACATGCAAAGGTATGTTAATTACAAGACGGTCACTCTTCATTGGGTAAATAGTAGGTTTGCCTTAAATGAAATTTAGTGAAGCAAGTGACGTAGATATGGAAAAACAAGTATCTGATACTGTATATTTTTGTGGTAGGAAAAAAGCAAACGCTACAAAGCTGGTAGACAAGAGAGCCTTTTTTCATGTTCGCAAAGTAACCATTTCCATGACTTAGAAGTAACGTGAGGTCAAAAATTTTAAAACAATTGTTAAGCAGCAAAACAATTTAATTCAGGATGCCCAGTTGTCAGGGTATTGCAAGGTCATGCATAAAATGAAGTACTTCTCTATTTCTGATATGTACAATCCAATATAAGAACTATGCAGCGTAACAAGGTATGGAGAGAATTGCTCTAAAACGTGTAACTGTGTGGACAACGAGCGATGTCATGTCGTTACTGGTGTGTGTACTAATGGCTGTGCAAAGGACTGGCAAGGGCTGGCTTGCTCCGTACCACTGAAGGAAGAACAGCAAGGTTCATTTTACGTAATAATTAATTATATATTATTAATATTATAGAAATTAAATTATTCGTTCAGTACTATGACAGAAAATGTCAAATGGTTTAATCTAATGCAATCTTATGTTTTCTTTTGAACTCTCTCTTATTTTAATATTACAGGCCCTGTCTCCACCGCAGTTATTGCCGGAGTGGCAACGCTTATCATAGGGACTGGCATAGTTGTTGTTATTGTTGTTTTTACAAGGTTAACACTTTTCTTATCGCATTTACGACTGCTCGTACTTTTCTCACTAACTCATGTTTTCATCACATTTGTGATTCAATAAAGTGCACCATATTAAAGTTCTCTTAATCAGATCATCAGTTTTATATTCCCTTGGAAATATCTTTCAAAGCACATTCTTAATTGTGGTACTTGCTTAGACAGAATAATGTTGAAGTGTTAATGGCCAACAACATCAAATTACTTTTCTGTCATTTAGAATAACTTTTATCCTTGTGTTAATATTCTGCCATACCAGATATGATTCTTATTAAGACAAGTCGTTGTCATTATCAATCAAAAAGGTATATTCTTGTTTTAAACAGGCGAAGGCGGAAAAAACTAAACAGTAGGAACGTCGCCCGCCGTTCAACAAATGTTTACATGGACGGTATGTAAGACTTGATTTTATTTTTGTGCTTATCAATGACAATTAAAAGCTCTAGTCTGTATGCTTGCAAACTCTACTGATTAAATCATGTTTGATTTTTCAAGATAGTTCAAAATCAAAATTTAAAATATGTGTGTGATAATTTATCAGACAAATTGACTTTGTTTTGCGTTGCAAATTTATGACTACTACCATGACTAATCCTTTGACCCCCATCCCCCTATGGCTTTTCCCTTCAATATTCTCTCATTTATAATTTTCCACGAAAATTATTTTTCAATACAGACATGGCAACAATAAGTTTGGGCAATTTTCCTCATACGCCAGAATCCATACAACAAGCTCCACTTAACTCAGGAGGCCAAAGTGTAGTTCAAACAGCTATGCAACACTTCCTGGGCAGAACAAAATATGTCTCATGTGCAAAGTCTGTCAAAGGATTTGGTGGAACGAAAATACCTGAAAAGTTAACAAATAGTACAACGTCAAATGGCACATCGGATACAGATAGCCATTCTGCAACAGCAGTTTATGAAAATTGTAGGCTGGCTTTCCGTGTTTTTAATTTGTCTTTGCAAATTAGGGAGAACTAGCATGAAGCAACTTGGACCTTGAAGAACGTTTTCTTCGTCCGTATCAGCGTTAACCATAAATGTTTTATTCCAAGGAAAGTTTAAAGAATGAAACTATTTGGTAGATCTTTAAGTTCAACATTAACAATTATATATATATATATATATATATATATATATAATGTTGTTATTGTTTAGCTTAAAGATATGTATATATCTTGCTATGTCTTTTCAGTTAGTTCAATGAAGAATTTATCGAATCCAATACCAGTGAAAAATTTGGCTGATTTCGTAGCAAAACAGAAGGTTGGGGCATGTAAACAGCTGATGCATGAATTTACAGTATGAATTCTTATATCATTATTTACCAAAGACTTTACAATGCCTCATAGGTTGAAAGTACTTTAAGATAGTGTGACATGCCATTTAATCCACTCCTTCATTTATCTTCTCTCTCTCTCTCTCTCTCTCTCTCTCTCCTCTCTCTCTCTCTCTATCTATCTATCTATCTATCTATCTATCTATCTATCTTTCTATCTATCTTTCTCCCTCTCTCTTACTTAAATTCTCCCTTTCTGTTTATTTCTCTTCCTGTAAATAGTTTTCGTAAAATTCGGCCACAAAATGGGAAATAGGGGCTACGAATAAGAGAAACTCCAAATACTTTTTAAAAATATTTTTCTCATGTAAATGGCCCCCGTTAAACAACCAAGAGCTAATTTAAAAGCCTCAAACGAATTTCTAACTGTTTTAGCTTTCATATTGCAGCTATTGCCAGAAGGACAAACAGCTCCGTGGACTATTGCTAAAAATCCTGATCTGATACCCAAAAACAATTTTAAAAACATATTGCCATGTAAGCAACATTAACTATTTCAACTTGAACTATTTCATTTTGGTATTTAAAATTACGTTTCGGATGGCCGCAGAAGATTGATCACCCATGTTTTTTGGTCTCTTAAAAACTTTTTAATCAATTGTGTCTCAGCGTTGTGACTACATAGCCAAGCTAGTGATAACTTCTAAGGACTTATTTCATTCTTGCACGACGTGGTTGGTGTTATTTACAGACGATCAAAATCGAGTCAAACTTGAACTAGTGAATGGTGATAACCTGTCACACTATATCAACGCGAGCTTTGTAGACGTATGTATTATGGATTACATTTCAAATATTTTGTCACAAAGTAGAAAAACTGCAATATTCCGCGCCAAGTACTTTGTTACATAAATTCATAATTAAACATCTACAACTTTATTAATGCACAACTATGTGAGTTTGAATCTTGTGCTGTAGGGATACGACAGGAAAAGGAAATTTATTGCATGTCATGGTAAATTAATATTTTTCGTTTCTCTTACATTACTCTAAATCTGAGATTATCGAAAGCATTACTCATCTTTTTATTTGATTAAGCAGAGGCCTGTATTTTTGGTAAACTGAACCGTAATTACCTATTTCAAACATAAACATTCATGAAACATCCAAACTGTTACGGAGGTACGTTTTAATTGTCTATAGCATCGTAGTGTCTTTATCACTAATTTATTACTATCATACTCACTATATAACGTGATCAGGACCTCGCAAAGCCACAATAGACGACTTCTGGAGAATGATCTGGCAGTATGACGTCACAGTTATTGTCATGGTAACAAATATGGTTGAGGAAGGAAGGGTAAGTTACGATGTATTTTTCACGGATATATATTCCGGAAAGGATGTGTCTTCGTTTACAAAGGTTCTTTTGCAAACTGATCGCACCAACTATCAATACACAGAACGTAGAGCTTTTTCCTTGACGTTAAGCTTCTAATTATCAGTTTTTGACAGTTTTGTGCTTAATTATTACAGTTTAAAGCAACACATTAAGGTTAAGTCTTTACTGTGTTGCTGTTTTAACAGGTAAAGTGTAATAAATACTGGCCGGAAGAGAAAGTCAACCGTTACGATGCAATCACTGTGACGCCAGGTGTCCTGGAGGAATGGCAGGATTACGTTGTCAGGCAATTTACAGTTCAAAAGGTTATTAAAATTAATTCAAATATTATTTAGTTATCTCATTAAAATTCTATCATTGGATTCTAATAATGGTTCTTATATTGGATTGCTAAATTTCGTTCCAAATTTAATTCATGTATTGTATTCTTATATTTCTGTGCTGATTATCGATGAATATTGTTTATTCTCTTTGTGATTACTTATTAGGATAATAAGAAGAGGCTACTATGGCAGTTTCATTACATCGGCTGGCCTGACCATGGAGTGCCTGCTCACGCATCTGGATTGCTCGCCTTAGTGCAAAGGGTCAAGGCGCAAACCTTCAAATACCCAAAAGCACCTGTTGTCGTTCACTGCAGGTGTCGGAAATGAGACAGCTCTTTTTCACTCATTCACTCTCTCTCTCTCACTCTCTCTCTCTCTCTCTGTCTCTCTCTCTGTCTCTCTCTCTCTCTCTCTCTCTCTCTCTCTCTCTCTCTCTCTCTCTCTCTCTCTCTCTCTCTCTCTCTCTCTCTCTGCTCTCTCTCTCTCTCAAACTTTGTATCTACATTTCCTACGTTCTTTTGTCTACTTCTTTCTGTTTTGCTATTTTCTGCTCTCTATCCATCTATTTTCCTTCTCTTCGGCTCTCAACAGATTTTAGTTTTTAGACTATAACATACAGCTGCTTATTTTTATTGTTATATTGAGTCTGTCTTACGCATTGCTCTACCAGTTTAAGTGCAGGCAATTAAGTTTTGATATGTTTTTTTTTAAGTTTCCTATATTCAGTAAGCATTTAATTGATTTTGGAAGTGCTGGTGTTGGAAGAACTGGAACGTTCATTACACTAGACTGGTTGTTGGACCAAGCAGCAAAAGAGAGCCAAGTGGATGTCCTGGGTTGTGTGGCACAGCTGAGAACATTTAGAATAAACATGGTGCAATCTGCCGTGAGTTTAATTTCATCCAATATTTTCTTTGCAGAAACTCTACGCTTTTACTAACAAAAGACAGCAATAATCTTCATGATATGCATTAATATAATTCCTACTCCCTATTATTCTTTTTAGTGCTTTTTATGGGTCTGTCTGTCTGTCTGTCTGTCTTTCTATCTACATCTGTCTTTTTCTGCCACTCGCTCTGCTTGTCTGTCGATCTGTCCTTCTCTCTCTTTCTCTCTCTCTCTCTCTCTCTCTCTCTCTCTCTCTCTCTCTCTCTCTCTCTCTCTCTCTCTTTCTTTCTTTCTTTCTCTCTCTCTCTCTTCTTCTCTCTTCCCCTCTCTTTTCTTCCTTCTCTCTGTATTCTCTCTCTCTCTATCTCTCTCGATCTTTCTATGGCTCCGTCTCCCCCACCTAACCTTGAAAGCTGAGTTGATACCAAAATACTATTTCATTTTCTGTATTTTATTCTTCCAGACATTCCACGATTGCTTGACTATTTGGTATATTTAATAACAGGCACAGTATAATTTTTATCTAACAACACCATGAACGAAACCATACTGCTGGGCCAGACCTCTATACAGTGCAGTGAAATTAACACTGTTTATCAGAACTTTCAAGAGCCAGAAAAACGCCAAAGCAAACTTGAAGCACAATACAGGGTATAAATTGAATGCTCACTTTTCAAAAACTATTCTTTTACATTTAGAGCTATTTAAAATGGTTATATGGTGAATAATAAAGATTTAGAAAGCAATTGAACAGACAACAGAACATTACATAAAGGAAATAGTTTTTTAGTATTTTTGCATTTGTATATCACAAACAAATAAGCAATCCCTTCATGTTTTATTCCTCGAAACAAACTGATGATATTTTAGTAAACCAAATTTTCATAAACACAGATTGAAGAGTAAATATAAACACGGTAATATTTTAGTACCTAGAGGACACAAAACCTAGTTTCCTCTGATGAAGACTTCTATTTTTGCGATGTCGAAAGCGAACAGGAGCAAAAACAGGGATAATAGCATTCTACCAGGTGCGTCTCGGAAACAAGCTGACATCAACGTGACGTCATAATACAATCTCTACAATGCTTCTAACGTCTGCGAGCCACACATTTTAAATATAACTCGTACTGTGTAAAAACAATAGTTAAATTACTTGCACACAAATTAAGGCATAATTGACTAAGTTACATGCAATAATTGCCGGCGTACATACTTACAGCTGAAAAGGATAGAGTATGGCTCACTGGTGAAACGGGTTCAGAAGACATTTACATCAATGCAGTAACGTTGCAGGTATCGTGCCATATGAGTTATGTCAATTGAAGCAATTGTTTGGGTTTTAACAATGAGAAATTACAAACCTTCTAAATTCAAGTAAAAGTGCAATTAGTTATATAAGTTTCAAAACATCCGTTCATTATATAGCTTTCAGTCACAACTCTGGAATAAAGGAATCAAATATTATCTTATCAGTTGATTACACCAGGTACGTGTAAATAAATTGGGATAAACCATGTCATATGTCAAGTCTTTAAAGTGAAATTATTGGCCACAGTGGAGAGTGTATGATATGAATAAGTTATCCGCTTGTATTATTTAAGCTGTACAGACGTTAGTACCTCAGCGTGATACTACTTTCACAGGATACCGAAAAGAAAGCAGTTATTACGTCA